>MDKJ01345461.1:0-23095 GCA_005239525.1 Nicotiana knightiana | reverse complement strand
TGGTTTAACCTTGACTTGAGGGAATAGGAATCCCCAATTTATTTGTTATGTGAATTAGCATGTATTTGGTGTATAGGTGAGGTAACGAGTATCTATGCACCACCAAATTGTCTGATAAACATGATCTCTTCCCCGTTTCCAATTTGATTGATTCATGTCTTAATCGTTCTATGTTCTTTATTGTTTCTATGACTACTCCCTTATTGCATTGCTGTTAAATATTATTTGGTTATTTTGGAAGAGTATTGGTTGCGTATTTGGTTCCCTTGTGGTACAGAAAGGTTGAGCAGATTGTCACTATTTTTGGAAATATATATATTCATGCTGGTTTCATTTTTGATAATATTGAGAAAGTTGTGAGAAATGCAGTTTAACTGTTTCGTGATTGTTGAGGTTCACGTGGTTATTTGGTTTATTTGATTATTTCCAATTGTTGTTGTAAGTGTGTTAAAAATGTTGGTTGTTCTCTTGATTATATCATGGTACATAAAGACTGAGTTGGGTTGACAGTGTTATGGTAGTTATATATATTCTGGCTGATCTTATTGTGGAATGATATTGGTTAAAGCTTACGAGCTATACTGTTTTCTATTTGCAATTGTTGAAATAAAAAGTTTTGTGAAAGGCTTGGCCTGAACTGTGAAAGTTTTCTATGAATGAACAAAATTGATTGTGATAAGGGGGCTGTGATAAGGGGGCGAAATAGATTATGATAAGGGTGGATAATTGATAGTGATAAGGGTGGACATGTGGGATCGGGTTGCACACCGCAACAAGACAGTGATACGGGATTATAATTGTGTTTTACTGATTTTATTATAAAGAATTGGGAAATTTATTGTTTTACCCTACGGTTTTTCTCGTACTCTGCACATACTGTTATTTTAAAGTAAAAGTTTTGAAATTCGGAGACTTGTGTAAGATCTTGGTGATATTTGAGGCCTGGAATATGCGACGGAGTTATTATATTTATTGTTTCAGTTATATTTTTCTGTTCGTGTAGATTGGTTTTATTGCATTATTGTACATATTATTGTCACAGGTTATATATTGTTAATGCCCCGCCGTAGCCTCGTCACTACTTCGTCGAGGTTAGCCTCGGCACTTACTCAGTACATGGGGTCAGTTGTACTGATACTACACTCTGTACTCTTTTGTGCAGATCCAGGTATCGACCAACAATAGAGATATTTAGAGCGACTATTCATTTATTCGGAGACACGACGTATATCTGCCGGCGTTCGTAGATCCCGAGAGTCTTCTCCTATTTTTAGAAAACTGTTTTATTATATTCAGAACAGTTACACTATTTCTTTCAGCCCATTATTTGTAGTATTATTTAGTAGTTCGTGAATTATGACACCAGACCCTGGGTTGTCTTAGATTTATTTATATACTTAGTTCGTGGTTCATTTTATTTAATTGCTTCTTATTTTATATTTGGAGTATCTCATTGGAAATCATTTAAATTATGTTTACTTTTAATTAATTTATTTATGCTTAAGTAAATAATCAAAGGAAATTAGTTAATCGAATTCTAACATTGGCTTGCCTAGCAAGTGTGGTGTTAGGCGCCATCACGATCCCTAAGGTTGGGAATTTGGGTCGTGACAAGTTGGTATCAGAGCACTAGGTTGCTTAGGTCTCACAATTCACAAACAAACTTGGTAGAGTCTGAAGGATCGGTACGGAGACGTCTGTACTTATCTCTCAGAGGCTATTAAGTTAGGAACAATTTCACTTCTGTTCTACTCCATCGTGCGAATTTATTCTACCATTGATGATTAAACTTGCCTACTCTGTACTCTCACAAATCTCGACAACACGCAAAGCGTCTACAACCGGACAAGAGATGAAGCCCAATGACAGCTACGATTAGGGGAAGAGACAGAAGTAGAGCTCAGTCTAAAGCTCGAACATCATCACCTATTGTACAGTCTCAAATAGATCTAGACGCGGAGGTTCTAGCTCAGTCAGTACATGTTGGACTAGCCCATATCCCAAAAGGATTTATAGCTACTTCAGTATTGCATAACACGAGAATAGTTGAAAGCAACGAGGTTGATTTATATGAGCTGTGAAGTTTAACATTGTGAATTATCAGGCATTGTGACCTACGACTTCATGCCAAGTGGGGAAGTCCACTGTCAAGGGATAAATTGCGGGAGTAATGTGTTATATCGATTTTGGCCTGGAATGTATAAGGCCTGAGATTTTGCAAGAGATAAAGTTGGGAGTTGCGGTATGTCTGCCTCCTTAATAACCCTATAACTCAGTACCAAAAGAGTTATTCAAACAACTTTAAATCTACAGAAGTTCCACTCAGCGCGGAAGTCACGGTTGCGGATTTTGGGGTGCTCCAGAGGGAGTACAATGATTAGAAAGCTTCTAGACTACATGGTTCGTGCCAAGATTTATCGGTATAGAGCTCTAATTTTGTGATCATTGTGTGTCAATAGAGATGAGAGTTACCCCAAAATAATAACGAAATGTATATGAATAAAGGTGGTATCTCAGTAGTGTTGAGTCGGCATGGTAAAAGAAGAAATTGGTCGCCGGTGTTTGTGGCAAGCCTACGAAAAGGATGATCAACCAATGCAACCTCAATTACTTGACTCAGTTCTCATAAATTCTTTTGAAAGAGTTGTTTCTCGAAGCCTCCATAATACGTGGCGCATAAGGTTTTAACGGTTGTGTCAGGTCATATGACGGTGTCAGAATATGCCATCAAGTTCGATAAGTTAGCCCATCATACTCCTACTTCAATTCATCTAGCCAGAGATCGAGTCCCCAGACTCATTAAAGGACTCAAATATGATTGTAAAATTTTGGACGACTCAGGACAGGTTGATACTTCATTTCGGCTAGTGATAGAAGTTGTCCTTGACTTGGGAGAGTCATATTTCATCAGAACACTCAGGCTACGTGCCCCATTGTAGTTACAACTCAACTTACATGTTGAAGGGGGAGGTCAGACTCCTAGAGGTGGAGACCCATCCTGTTGGTATATTTTCTATGGTAAGGCTGAGGTCGTTACATTAAATGGTGTCATTAGAAGAACAATCTCTAATTATTATAAGGTATGATTTTCTGAACTTAATACAGTTATGCGTAACTAATAAAATTCTTCTAATATGCTCTACTCTCGGGTGAGATTCGTAACTCAAAAATCTACTTGTGTGAACACTAGTATTGAGAAATTCTATGAAGATAGCTATGTCTATCATTACGTGTTGTAATTTTGTTTAACAGAAAATATTTGAAAGAAGAAAATGGAATGTTTCAGTTGGCGGTGTGCATATTACTTGTGATTCAGTACTGAGGGCGAGATCCTCGCATTTTAATATAATTTGATATGGTTAAATTGGGCTACGAGCCGTGGTGGAAGTTATGTAAGGACGAGGTCCTTGTGATGGAAATTATTTTGTTTAAATTCTCCCCTGTGAATTAAAATTTTACTATAGTACTGATAGGGAGTCATGCCTGTTAGGCTTATTCAACAATTTATGTATAAAATAATGATGATAATCATAATAATAAATGAATAAATAATAATAAAAGTAATACTAATAATAAGTAAATAAATAAAGAAAGAAATTAATTAATTAATTAAATGTGCATAATTTGCCAAATCCGTGTTATAATTATGGAGCTTTGACCTACGAGATATGTGCACGCCCGTGTGGCGTTAAATGAGACACATTAATTTGGGTATATATTATGAGGTCTTCATGAATCGCATCTCGTTATCAGTATTGTGAAGGGTAGAAAGGGGATTATTGTTACGTGAAGTTATTGGGTGATTCTGTAATTGATTATGAACAACTATTAAGATCATTTTGAGCCAAACGGGTGTTCCATTCAAATGGTCAGACGAGTGTGGGTGGAACTTTCAGAAGCTCAAGATGGCTTTGACTACGGTGCCAGTGTTGGTGTCGCCCACAGGTTCAGGATTGTGCACGGTGTATTGTGGTGCATCTCGTATCGGATTAGGTGCAGTATTAATGCATGATGGCAGGGTGATTGCATATGCATCTCGACGACTGAAGGTTCATAAGAAGAGTTATCTTGTCCATGACTTAGAGTTGGCAGCCATTGTTCATGCATTGAAAATTTGGAGGCACTATCTTTATGGCGTGACGTGTGAGGTTTTTACTGACCATCGCAGTCTCCAGTACTTATTCAAGCAGAAAGATCTAAATTTGAGGCAGCGGAGATGGTTAGAGTTACTGAAGGATTATGATGTCACCATATTATATCATCCAGGGAAGGCCAACGTGGTGGCCGATGCACTGAGTAGGAAGGCAGTGAGTATGGGCAACCTTGCGTATATTCCAGTCAGTGAGAGACTGTTAGCTTCAGATGTTCAGTCTTTGGCTAATCAGTTCTTGAGGTTGGATATTTCGCCCAGGAGTGTTCTAGCTTGTGCAGTCTCTCGGTCTTCTCTAATTGAGCGTATCTGAGAGCGGCAGGATGATGACCCGCATTTGATGGTTCTTAGGGACACAGTTCAGCGTGGTGGTTCCAAGCAGGTTACAGTTGGAGATGACGGTGTTTTGAGGATGCAAGGTCGTATATGTGGGCCTAATGTTGATGGCCTTCGTGATTTGATCCTTGAGGAGGCTCGCAGTTCTAAGTATTCCACACACCCAGGTGCATCCAAAATGTACCAGGACCTCAGGCAACATTATTGGTGGAGAATGATGAAAAAGGACATTGTTGCGTATGTGGCTCGTTGCTTAAATTGTCATCAGGTAAAATATGAGCATCAGAGACCCGGTCGGTTGCTACATCAGATAGAGATTCCTGAGTGGAAGTGGGAGTGTATTACTATGGATTTCGTTGTTGGACTCCCACAGACTCAGAGGAAATTTGACGTAGTTTGGGTTTGTAACGACCCGACCGGTCGTTTTGTGTTATTAGAACCTTTCCCCTAAATGAAACTTCCCATAGCGGCTTTTTATGATTTATGACTTGCGGGGACTGGTGGTCCGGGTTTCAGAGGTGTTTAGAGTGCTATAGGAACAATTGGTTCCTTAGGGTTGGCCTTTAAGACCAAGTTTGACTTCGGTCAATATTTTGGATAAACGACCTCGGAATCGAGTTTCGTCGGTTCCGGTAGCTTCGTGTAATGATTTTTTGGGCGTATGCTCGGAATGGGTTTCTTATGACCCGGGAGCATTTCGGCGCCCAATATTGAAATAAGAAGTTCCTTAAGTTCCTATTGTGGTTTTGGACGTGATTTTGTGTTATCGAGGTCCGAACGGAATTCTGAGATCGGGAATAGTTCCGTTATGTCATTTATGACTTGCCTGCAAAATTTGGTGCCATTCCGAGTAGTATAGGTCGGTTCGGCGCGTTGTTAGCGGAGTCTGGAAAACTTAAAGTTCCTAAGTTTGGTTCATGGGGTTTTGAGGTGTAATTTTGAGTTTTAGCGTTGTTTTGGGTGTTCCGAAGGCTCGAGCGAGTCCGTATTATGATTTGGGATTTGTTGGTATATTTGGACGAGGGCTAGGGTGGGCCCAGGGTCCTCTCGGGTACCCAACGGGGCTAAAAACCAGCTAAAATAGCTGCTGGTGCACCTGTTCTGGTGTGACCGCAGGTGCGGTTGCCCAGTCACAGGTGCGGGACCGCTCCTGCGGTCCCAAGCATCATAGGTGCGACCCCTAGTGGTCTAGCCAATGCTCGCAGGTGCGGACAAAGTTCCGCAAGAGCGGAGCCGCAGGTGCGGTCTCCACTCCACAGGTCCGGGCCCAGGCTCCCCAGTCCATTTCCGCATGTGCGGGCCTTTGCTCGCAGGTGCGGTCCTCGAGCCGCAGGTGCGGTCCTCGAGCCGTAGGTGCGAAAACACTGTCCAAATAGTGTGTATTTATACACGGGTTTAATTCATTTTTCTCATCTTCTTCTTCTTCCTTGGGGCGATTTCCACCATTTTAGAGGGGAAATCGACTTGGTTGTTGAAGGTAAGTAATTCTACTCTAATATTAGCCTCACGCATGAATTCCTAGTTAAGTTTAATCACATAATTAGTGAAAGATCAAGAATTGGGTAGTAACCTAAGACTTCGATAATTTGAGAATTTACCTGTGAATTTGCTATGAAATCAAGTAAATATCGTATATTAACGATCCTTAGGCTTCGGGTGAGCGATTCCCTTGAGAATTTTTGGAAATTGAACGTGCGGGCCCGGGGTTGGATTTTGGGAACTCTTCAAGAATGTTGAATTATTGAATAAATAGGATAATTTCCCTACTTTGAGCATGCATTGATGTCATTGTACCATATTTGGCTAGTCGCGAGTCCTCGGGTGTAGAGTTCGGAGTTCGGGTGCATCCTTGGTCGGAGGGGTAGATTCAACACGAGGTGAGTCTCCTTTCTAACCTTGTAAGAGGGAATTGTCCCCATATGTGTTATATATGCTGTGTGTAATTGTTTTGGGAGCTACGTGCGTACAAAGTGGCGAGAGTCCGTACGTGGCGACTATCATGCTATGTCGGGTAGTTTTAGGGCTCACACGCATGTCTCTATGTGCCTTATATGTATCTTTGGGTGTTCTTTGAGCTGCCTGTTGCTTTTAAATTGATATGGAAATGTGGAAAGTTGCACTTGAACTCCCAGTTGATCAATCCCTGTTAAAGGTATAGCCCTACTAAGTTATTGAGATATCGGTATATACATATGTACGTATGAGAGTCAGAACTCGAATCTCAGATATGATTCGCGATCGAGGGAAGCTTTATGATAAATCGGTATAAGTTTGTCAGCACTCGAATCACAGGCATGATTCGCGATCGAGGGGAGCTTTATGGTAATTATACATAAGTGTGTCAGCACTCGAATCGCAGGTATGATTCGCGATCGAGGGAAGATTTATGGTAATTGTATATAAATGTGTCAGCACCCGAGTCGCAAGTATGATTCGCGAGCGGGAGAAGCTTTACATTCATTTAGTGTCTAGATATTTCCTTATGACTCCGGCCAGTTGTCCTGCCCTTGTGTGCGCTTGGCTATTTGGTACCGTTTCCATTGATATTGACTTGACAAATATTTGGGGGGAAAAGGAAAGTGTACATTGTTGCTTATTTTCAATAGTTTCCTGGATTTCGGTGTTTGATAGGTATCTGCTGCTTATTGTCTCACATGTCTACTGCATTCTGTTATATCCTGTTTGCATTATTACTGTTGGACCTTAGTGAGTGTCATGTCGACCTCTCGTCACTACCTCTTCGAGGTTAGGCGGGATACTCTCTGGGTACATATATATTTATGTACTCATGCTGCACTTCTGTACTTAATTGTACCGGTTCTAAGGCTGGTGTTTCTGGTTATCCGACCGGAGCATGACTTATATTCTGGACCTGACTCCATGGTGAGCTGCACCCCTTGACGATTCTCAGCAGTGCTATGGAGTTATCTTTTGTTTATTTCTGTCTACTTCTCTCATACAACAGTACAATTTGTATCGTCTTTTGTATATTCTACTAGTTCGCCTGTTGACTTGTGACACTAGTTCCTGGCATGCACATAGTAGACTCATTACTTTTGGGACTGTATATATATTGGATCACGATCACTATGGTTGTATTTACTTAAGTTTGTAAATGTTTACGTGTTTATTTAAATGATTTGAGCTTAAAACTTTGGGAAATATGTGGGGTTGGTATGTTAATAAGGATGATCTCACTAGTAAACAACTGTTGGCTTTCCTGACTCCGGTGTTGGGCGCCATCACGACCCGTGTTGGATTTTGGGTCGTGACAACATGGTATCAGAGCACTAGGTTCACGTAAGTGTCACAAGTCACAGGCAAATCCAGTAGAGTCTTGCGGATCAGTATGGAGACATCTGTACTTATCTTCAGGAGGTTATAGGGTGTTAGGAAACCTCTCCTTGTTCTTATTCTATCGTGCAGTCGATGATTTACTAAATTCATTCTTCTATCTCTCACAGATGGTGAGGACGCGCGCATCTAATATTCCAGACCCGGGAAGGGCCGCTACTTCCGCTGGCATAGGCCAGGGGAGGGCACCGACCCGTGGTAGGGGACGAGGGCGTCCCAGAGCTATTCCGGTCCTGCCACCAGAGGACCCTATTATATAGGAGCATGATGAGGTGCCTCCAGCAGATCCTGCACCAGTAGACTTTATGACGGCGCCAGGCTTCCAGGCAGTCATGGGCCGTATGATGAGATTTATGGACACAATGTCCCAGGCTGGTTTATTTCCAGTAGATCCTGCCACTTCTCAGGAGGGAGGGGGAGCCCAGACCTCTACTGCCCAGGCCGCAGGACCGTCAGCAACATTACATCATACCCCGGGTACACTGCCCATGGGTGGTACCCAGCCTGTAGTAGCAGCTCCGGAGCCCAGACTAGCTGCGGATGGCAATCAGCAGAAGATGTTAGACAGATGTACTCGATTGCGCCCTCCAGTCTTCGGGGGTGAGCAAGGTGAGGATACCCTGGACTTCATTGATAGATGTAGGGATAGACTGCACAACATGGGGATCCTAGCGTCTCATGGAGTGGATTTCACTACCTTCCAGTTAGAGGGTAGAGCTCGCAGGTAGTGGCAGTCTTATGTTCTCAGCAGGCCAGCTGATTCTCCTACTGTGACTTGGGAGCAATTAACACAGATGTTCTTGGACATATATTCCACCCTTTGAGAGGGAAGAGCTGCGGGGTCAGTTTGGGCGGTTAGAGCAGGGGCAGATGTCCGTGACAGATTTTGAGGCTATATTTTAAGAGTTGTCATGCCATGCACTTATGATATTACCCACTGACGTTGAGAGAGTGCGGAGGTTTGTAGCAGGGTTGCATCCAGGTATTAGATCCACCATGGCTCGAGAGATGGAGATGGGTACTCCTTATCAGCTCGTAGTGGAGATTGCTCGCAGGATCGAGGGTTATCTGTTGAGGAGCAGGGAGCAGGGTCAGCAGGATAAGAGGGCTAGGTTCTCAGGAGATTTCAGGGATGCCCTAGCTAGGAGCAGAGGTCGCTTTGGGGGTGATCAGCCCAACAGGACTTTTTATTCAGCACCTCCACCACCTCCTCGAGGTGTCCCAGTTAGGCCCCAGTTCAGTGCCATGCCAGAGCGCTCCTACCGTCCTCCAGCTATTCAGAGTTCTCCTAGTGGTTACTCTAGTCGCTAGAGATCCTCTAGTTCCTATTTCAGTGTTATGCCTGAGGGTTCACATCGCTCTCCGGCCATTTAGGATTCTTCTTCTTCGAGACAACAGGATATGGCACTTGTGAGATGTTACGAGTGTGGGGATATGGGCCATGTGAGGAGGGCTTGTCCTAGGTTTCGGGGCAAGACAGTGCAATAGGGTTATCAACCTATGAGTTCAGCACCAGCAGTCCGACCACCTAGAGATGGAGGACCGGTCGGCAGGGGTCGTCCTAGAGGTGGAGGCCAGTCGGGGGGAGGGAGGGTCAGAAAGCTCCTG
Organism: Nicotiana knightiana; assembly: GCA_005239525.1. Lineage (NCBI taxonomy): Eukaryota > Viridiplantae > Streptophyta > Magnoliopsida > Solanales > Solanaceae > Nicotiana > Nicotiana knightiana. Next base: position 13,647 of record MDKJ01345461.1, on the reverse strand, counting down.
TTCACTCCGGTAGGGATCAGTCTTCAGGTGCTCCAGCCAGGTTCTATGCTATTCCGGCTAGGTCAAATGCAGTGGCCTCAGACGCAGTGATCACATGTATTATCTCAGTATGTGGTAGAGAAGCTTCAGTATTGTTTGATCCAGGATCCACTTATTCATATGTTTCAGACCTATTTGCTCTTTTTCTGGATGTTTCTTGTGAGTCCTTGGGATCTCCTATATATGTGTCCACTCCTGTGGGCGATTCTGTGGTGGCAGACCGGGTGTATCGGTCTTGTGTGATCACCTTCTGTGGGTTCGAGACCAGAGCTGACCTTTTATTGCTCGACATGGTTGATTTTGAGGTTATTCTAGGCATGGATTGGCTATCTCCTTATCATGTCGTGCTTGATTGCCATGCCAAGACAGTTACCTTAGCCATGCCCGGGTCGCCTAGGCTGGAGTGGAGGGGTTCTTCCGTTAGTGCAGCCAGCCGGGTTATTTCATTTTTGAAGGCTCGACATATGGTCGAGAAGGCTTGTCTAGCCTATTTTGCTTACGTGCGGGACACCAGAGCCGAGTCTCTGATGATTGATTCAGTGCCAGTGGTTCGAGAGTTTGCGGATGTTTTTCTTTCAGATCATTCGGGCATGCCTCCGGACCGTGATATTGATTTCTGCATTGATTTAGCTCCAGACACCCAGCCTAGATCTATTCCTCCGTACCGGATGGCTCCGAAAGAGTTGAAGCAACAGCTTGAGGAGTTTTTAGCTAAGGGGTTCATCAGACCGAGTGTATCTCCGTGGGTGCTCCAGTTTTATTTGTGAAAAAGAAGGATGGGTCTATGCGGATGTGTATTGATTACCGTCAGTTGAACAAGGTTACCATTAAGAAAAAGTATCCCTTGCCGCGCATCGATGATTTGTTTGACCAGATGCAGGGTGCTCGTGTGTTTTCTAAGATTGATTTGCGATCGGGGTATCATCAGTTGAGGATTCGGGCTTCAGATGTTCCGAAGACTGCTTGTCGTACGAGATATGGACATTATGAGTTCCTAGTGATGTCCTTTGGCTTGACTAATGCCCCAACAACATTCATGGACTTGATTAATAGGGTGTTCAGGCCATATATTGATTCCTTCGTCATTGTCTTCATTGATGACATTTTGATTTACTCACGTAGCCTAGGGGAGCACGAGCAGCATTTTAGAGTTGTGCTCCAGACTTTGCGAGAACAGAAGCTATATGCTAATTTCTCCAAGTGTGAGTTTTGGTTGGATTCCGTGGCATTTTTGGGGCATGTGGTATCCGGAGAGGGTATCAAGGTTGATCCTCTAAAGATTGAGGTAGTTTAGAGTTGGTCGCGTCCTACTTCAGCTACAAAGATCATGAGCTTTTTGGGCCTAGCAGGCTATTATCGCCGATTTATGGAGGGTTTCTCTTCCATTGCAGCTCCATTGACTAGATTGGCTTAGAATAATGCCCCGTTTCGATGGTCTAACGAGTGTGAGGCGAGCTTCTAGAAGCTCAAGGCAGCATTGACCTCAACACCAGTTCTAGTATTGCCTTCAGATTCTGGGATGTACACAGTATATTGCGACGCTTCACGCGTTGGCTTGGGGTGTGTATTGATGTAGGAGGGGATAGTTATTGCTTATGCTTCACGCCAGCTGAAGGTTCATGAGAAGAATTACCCTGTGCACGATTTGGAGCTGGCGGCGATTGTTCACGCTCTTAAGATTTGGAGGCACTACTTGTATGGAGTGACTTGTGAGGTTTATACAGACCACCGTAGCTTGCATCACTTGTTCAAACTGAAGGATCTTAATTTGAGGTAGCGCATATGGCTTGTGTTGTTGAAGGATTATGATATCACCATTCTTTATCACCCGGGCAAGGCAAATGTGGTAGCAAATGCTTTGAGCAGGAAGGCGGAGAGTATGGGCAGCTTGGCTTATATCGCAGCAGAGGAGAGACCTCTAGCCTTGGACATTCAGTCCTTGGCCAATCGCCTAGAGGTTATACCTTTCAGAGCCTTATCGAGTTTTAGCACATGTGGTTGCTCAGTCTTCGTTATTGGGGGAGATTAAGGCCCGACCGTTCTATGCCATGCTTAGCTGAGCTTCGGGAGACAGTGGTTCAGGGTAGGGACAAGGAGGCTACTATTGGCGAGGATGGTGTTCTGAGACTTCAGGGTCGCTTATGTGTTCCTAATGTTGACGGCCTGAGGGAGAGGATTCTAGAGGAGGCACATAGTTCTCGGTATTCTATTCATCCTAGTGCTATGAAGATGTATCGTGACTTGAAGCAGCATTTCTGGTGGAGGCGGATGAAGAAGGACATTGTGGAATATGTGACTAGGTGTCTTAATTGCCAGCATGTGAAGTATGAGCACTAGAGGCCAGGGGGCCTACTTCAGCAGATGTCCATTCCTAAGTGGAAATGGGAGCGACTTCGTGGTTAGGTTGCCTCGGACTTTGCGGAAGGTGGACGCAGTTTGGGTCATTATGGATAAATTGACCAAATCGGCGCATTTCATTCTAGTATCTACTATATATACTTCTGAGAGGTTTGCCCAGATCTACATTCGGGAGATAGTCTGGTTGCATGGTGTGCCGGTATCCATTATATCAGATCGAGGTCCTCAGTTTACCTCGCACTTCTGGAGAGCATTGCATAGTGAGATGGGCACCTACATAGACCTCAATACAACATTTCACCCTCAGACTGATGGTCAGTCGGAGCGTACAATTCAGATATTGGAGGACATGCTCAGGGCATGGGTGATTGACTTCGGAGGTCAGTGGGACCAGTTCTTGCCTTTGGACGAGTTTTCTTACAATAATAGTTATCAGTCCAACATTGAGATGGCACCATTTGAGGCTTTGTATGATCAACGATGCCATTCTCCTATTTGGTGGTTTGAGCCTGGCGAGGCAAAGTTATATGGCACCGACCTGGTGAGGGATGCCTTGGAGAAGGTGAAGTTGATTCAGGAGAGGCTCCGTACAACACAATCCAGACAGAAGAGTTACGCGGATCAGAGGGCGCGTGATGTATCATTTATGGAGGGAGATAGGGTCCTGTTGAAAGTCTCGCCTATAAAGGGTATTATGAGGTTTGGGAAGAAGGGAAAGCTGAGCCCGAGGTTTATAGGTCCATTCGAGGTGTTGAGGCGAGTTGGGGAGGTTGCTTATGAGCTGGCCTTGCCTCCCAGGTTATCAGGAGTTCATCCAGTTTTTCATGTATCCATGCTCCGAGGGTACCACGCCGACTTCTCTCACGTTGTTGATTTCAGCACTATTCAGTTGAATGAGAGGTCGGGCTGCGAGGAGGAGCCAGTTGCTATTATTGATAGACAGGACCGCCAGTTGAGGTCCAAGAGAGTTTCTTCCGTAAAGGTCCAGTGGAAGGGCCATCCAGTTGAGGAGGCGACCTGAGATTCCGAGGAGGACGTGCGGAGAAGATATCCATACATGTTCAGCATTTCAGGTATGATTCTAGACACGAACGTTTGTTTAAGAGGTGGAGAATGTAATGGCCCGACCGGTCATTTTGTGTTATCGAACCCCGTTCCCCTAAATGAAACTTCCCATAGCGGCTTTTTATGATTTATGACTTGCGGGGACTAGTGGTCCGGGTTTTGGAGGTGTTTAGAGTGCTATAGGAACAATTGGTTCCTTAGGGTTGGCTTTAAGGCCAAGTTTGACTTCGGTCAACATTTTGGGTAAACGACCTCGGAATCGAGTTTCGTCGGTTCTGGTAGCTTTGTGTGATGATTTTGGACCTAGGCGTATGCTCGGAATGAGTTTTTGATGACCCGAGAGCGTTTCGGCGCCCAATATTGAAATAAGAAGTTCCTTAAGTTCCTATTGTGGTTTTGGACGTATTGAGGTCCGAACGGAATTCTGAGACCTGGAATAGTTCTGTTATGTCATTTATGACTTGCCTGCAAAATTTGCTGTCATTCCGAGTAGTATAGGTCGGTTCGGCGCGTTGTTAGCGGAGTCTAAAAACTTAAAGTTCCTAAGTTTGGTTCATTGGGTTTTGAGGTGTAATTTTGAGTTTTAGCGTTGTTTTGGGTGTTCCGAAGGCTCGAACGAGTCCGTATTATGATTTGGGACTTGTTGGTATATTTGGACGAGGGCTCGGGTGGGCCCAGGGTCCTTCCGGGTACCCAACGGGCTAAAAACCAGCTAAAATAGCTGCTGGTGCACCTGTTCTGGTGTGACCGCAGGTGCGGTTGCCCAGTCGCAGGTGCGACCCCCAGTGGTCTGGCCAATTCTCGTAGGTGCGGACAAAGTTTCGCAGGTGCGGTCTCTGCTCCGCAGATGCGGGCCCAGGCTCCCCAGTCCATTTCCGCAGGTGCGGGCCTTTGCTCGCAGGTGCGAGACCGCACGTGCGATCCTCGAGCCGCAGGTGCGAAAACACTATCCAGACAATGTGTTTTTATACACGGGTTTAATTCATTTTTTCTCATCTTCTTCTTCTTCCTTGGGGCGGTTTCCACCATTTTAGAGGGGCAAACGACTTGGTTGTTGAAGGTAAGTAAATTATACTCTAATATTAGCCTCATTCATGAATTCCTAGTTAAGTTTAATCACATAATTAGTGAATGATCAAGAATTGGGTAGTAAACTAGGACTTCGATAATTTGAGAATTTACCCGTGAATTTGCTATGAAATCAAGTAAAAATCGTATATTAACGATCCTTAGGCTTCGGGTGAGCGATTCCCTTGAGAATTTTTGGAAATTGAACGTGCGGGCCCGGGGTTGGATTTTGGGAATTCTTCAAGAATGTTGAATTATTGAATAAATAGGACAATTTTCCTACTTTGAGCATGCATTGATGTCATTGTACCGTATTTGGCTACTTTGAGCATGCATTCATGTTGGTTTCATTTTTGATAATATTGAGAAAGTTGTGAGAAATGCAGTTTAACTGTTTCGTAATTGTTGAGGTTCACGCGGTTATTTGGTTTCATTTGATTATTTCCAATTGTTGTTGTAAGTGTGTTAGAAATGTTGGTTGTTCTCTTGATTCTATCATGGTACATAAAGACTGAGTTGGGTTGACAGTGTTACGGTAGTTATATATATTCAGGCTGGTTTTATTGTGGAATGATATTGGTTAAAGCTTACGAGCTATACTGTTTTCTATTTGCAATTGTTGAAATAAAAAGTGTTGTGAAATGCTTGGCCTGAACTGTAAAAGTTTTTTATGAATGAAAAAAAATTATTGTGATAAGGGGGCTGTGATAAGGGGGAGAAATAGATTGTGATAAGGGTGGATAATTGATAGTGGTAAAGGTGGATAAATGATAGTGATGAGGGTGGACATGTGGGATCGGGTTGCGCGCCGCAACAAGACAGTGATAAGGGAGTATAATTGTGTTTTACTAATTTTATTATAAAGAATTGGGAAATTTATTGTTTTACCCTACGATTTTTCTCGTACTCTGCACATACTGTTATTTTAAAGTATAAGTTTGGAAATTCGGAGACTTGTGTGAGATCTTGGTGATATTTGAGGCCTGAAATAGGCGACGGAGTTATTATATTTATGGTTTCAGTTATATTTTTCTGTTCGTATAGAATTATTTTATTGCGTTATTGTACATATTATTGTCACAGGTTATATATTGCTAATGCCCCGCCGTAGCCTCGTCACTACTTCGTCGAGGTTAGGCTCGACACTTACTCAGTACATGGGGTCGATTATACTGATACTACATTGTGCACTCTTTTGTGCAGATCCAGGTATCGACCATCAATAGAGATATTTAGAGCGACTATTCATTTATTCGAAGACACGAGGTATATCTGCCGGCGTTCGTGGATCCCGAGAGTCTTCTCCTATTTTTAGAAAACTGTTTTATTATATTCAGAACAGTTACACTATTTCTTTCAGCCTATTATTTGTAGTATTCTTTAGTAGTTCGTGAACTGTGACATCAGACCCTGGGTAGTCTTAGAGTTATTTATATACTTAGTTCGTGGTTCGTTTTATTTAATTGCTTCTTCTTTTATATTTGGAGTATCTCATTGGAAATCATTTAAATTAAGTTTACTTTTAATTTATTTATTTATGCTTAAGTAAATTATTAAAGGAAATTAGTTAATCGAATTCTAACATTGGCTTACCTAGCAAGTGTGGTTTTAGGCGCCATCACGATCCCTAAGGTTTGAAATTTGACCACAATATGAACTTAAGGAAACTCTTATTTCGATATTGGGCGCCGAAAAGCTCCCGGGTCATCCAAAACCCATTCCGAATACACGTCCAAGTCCGAACTCATCATACGAAGCTACCAGAACCGTCGAAACTCGATTCCGAGGTCGTTTACTCAAAATGTTGACCGAAGTCAAACCTAACCTTAAAGGCAAACCTTAAGGAACCAAGTGTTCATATATCACTCTAAACGCTTCCGAATCCCGAACCACCCGTCCCCGCAAGCCATAAATCACAATAAACCGCTATGGAAAGTTTCATTTAGGGAACGGGGTCCGATAATACAAAATGACCGATCAGGTCGTTACAGATAATGACAGAGCTTAAAGACTTTTTAAAGCTTCAATAGAAGGAATAAAATGACAAAGCGGCATGAATTTACAGAAAAGTACTCACCACTTGATTCTACACCCCTTGCAAGCATGTTCCCTTTGGTCTCTTTAGCATATGTGGGTTGTTTATTGTCACCACCTTGGTTTTGTACTGATGCCAAGCTATAACTATTTTATGGTCTCTTTTCATATGTTAATACATTGCCATTGTTCACAACCCTCACGTAGCAAATGTACTCCTCGGCAGATGCCCGTTTTGTTCAACAGATTTCATATTTGAATTATAACTTTCTCATTGGAACCAACTTTTGACTTGTTTCTCTTTCATTCAGAATGCATTGGAGAAGAGATCAAATTAAGGGATAACTCAGACGTAGATAGCCCAAGATCACAGGAAACATTATTCCCATCCTAGGAATTGGCATCACAATGTTTTTTCTTTCCAATTTTATGTTTCATTCGTTTGTTTTTTTTCTTTCTGTGCAATTCCAAGGATCATAAAGCTGGGACACATATCGGTAACCCGACTGTTGAAAGACTTCTTTTTGGCTTTCAAGAAGGACACCACCGTGATCTCATTAGTACAAAAAAGAATGAAAACTCCCTCTTAAAACAGGCGCTCGATGTGATTTGAACCTGAACCATCGTCACAAATATAAATCAAATATAACTGCCTATATTACCTGACTCGTCTACATTACATTAGATTCCAAGAGTGTAGCCCCACTTTTAATTGTATTTTAAATGTTGTTTGAGTTATAAAATCCACCATCAGGTTTGAATTTTAAAATTGTTCAGGTTCTAAAATCCACATATGGCCACTATATTTCCCAAAACACCTTATCTACAAATCAGAGGAAATAGATGCTAACTAAAAAAATAAAATTCCTGGTAATTGAGAGAAATTATTTTTTTATCAAGTCCCCGGTGATTCTTATTAGGATCTCCAACATAATTCAAGTTAATAAACTTTCGATCCAACCGTCTTTATGGATTTCATATTTACTTATATTTGAAGGCATTATTGAAAACTTATTACCGATGTGTTATATCTCAGTTTGGTAAATATAGTACAAAATTCATCGGATATCAGGTATTGGCCAAAATAGTTTATAGTTCAAGCAACCAATTTAGTAGTCTAAATTTAATGTATTTCGAGCTCATAGATACGGAGACACTCGCTCTTGAATTTCTAGCACCAAGCTTCAGCACAGATCTTCGAGATCATATGACTTTCCGAGGAAATGGTTAGTTTTGGACTGAATCTTCTACAATTATTGCTCGAATCATATACAAAATGGAATTTTTTGTATTGCCTGTTAGATGATACCTGATAGACCATCTCAAAAAATGTTTAAATAAATCGAGCAATATGAAAAGTTAATAAGTCATTATGCTACTACTAACCCCGTCATTTCAAGTTGAGAATTAATCACATTGGCATCCTTGGCATATGTTAACTTTTCTCTTTATAACTAATATAACTAATTTCCTCTTCATGTGTACCTGGCATCATTTTGACACTTTATGTCAATTTCCAATAGAGGAATCTATTCAAAGACGGAAGAATTATCCCTTAAATGTGCATAATTTCAAGCGCGAAAGACATTAAAATTCCGTTAAATTTCTTATCAGCAGATGGATTTTCATGTTTTAAGGACGTATCATTGAGCGCATGACCATGCAATGAAAATTCAAAGACCTGATATACTCTTTAGGGATAACAGAAGCTACTACCTATGTATATCTCAAGATTTTGAAACTTTACCTATAAATAGGCTGGAAAAAAAGATAAAATATATAAACGACTGAAAGCATACCTCCAAAGACTGAAACTTTTTCCCTTACTGTCGTATGCAACTATGCATCGAATTCTTCTGTAAAATAAAGAAACCAGTGAGTGCACGAACACCGAAGATTGTTACAAAAGTAAAATAGGTATAAAACCTTTTTGAATACTCTATGAGAATATATTATGAAGTTAATCCACTAATTACCACAGAACTACATTATTTCCAGCACATTTGGCTGACTTCTGCAATTTTCCTGTATACCTGTGAAATGCATAGATCACTTGACACTCTTTATATTTTAAGCCCACACTACAGAAGGTACACTTATGTGCAAAAGAAATACATAAACAACATTAGAAAAAAATTCACACATTCAATTATTTCAACCCACTCAAAAGGGTATACTTGTAACCATATTTATTAGGTAAGATGAAGAGAATAAGGATTGTACCGAGTGAAATAGACAGGAGGGTTACCAAAGATGGAGCAAGAATCGAAATCTCTTGTCAGAGGAGTTGGAGAAGAAGCGTGTCACGACCCAAATTTCGTTCCGTTGGGTATCGTGATGGCACTTAGTCTTAGGGACTAGGTAAGCCTAACAGTTACTGAATAACAACAATAATAAAAGAAGGCTAGCAGTCTCGATATAAAATCTCAACAGAATGTACAAACTTTCCCAAGACCGGTAGTACAAGTCATAAGCTCTACGAATCTTCTACAACTTCTAAGTACATCTTATTGGAAATAAATACAACAGTGTATGAATAAAAAAAAATACAAAGAATGCGACTCTGACGCCTGTGAACGCAGCAACAGGTTACCTTGAGTCTCCTCGGCAATCATCCACACATCTACTACAATATATACCTGGATCTGCACACAAAAATGTGCAGAAGTGCAGTATGAGCACACCACAACGGTGCCCAGTAAGTATCAAGACTAACCTCGGTGGAGTAGTGACGAGGACTAGTCAAGACACCACTGGTCTACAAAAGAAATAACATGAATATAGAAATGACCGAACGTTACATCTACCTAAGGCTTCACAGAATAATTTACGACAACGACAATATAAAGCGGAAGGAAATTACAGAAATCAATCACGAAACAACATAAAAGTACACAGAAAGATGGACAACAAAACAAGTCAAAACGAAAGGAAACACAAGACAATAGTGAATGCCAATAACTCAACTCTACGTCGGTTTGTTCACATCGGGCCTTAGCCATTAAAATCCATAGACTGGTGGAAATCTTTAAACAATAGTTCATATGAAAAACTTTTGCAAATAAAATCATTTTAGTATGGAAGAGTTTACTTTGAAAATATACTTTCTCCCAAAGTATATATAAGTATAATTAATAGAGAGAATTACGTAAAACATAGTTTCTTTCAAACTATAAAGCTTTCCAAAGAGGCTTTCCCAATAAATGACTTCCAAATATTATTTTAGGCAAAAGTAGTGCTTTCCAAATATACCTTCGATGTAAAAGTCATTCAAATATAATCATTTAAAAACATTACTTTTTTAATAATACTTTTCAATAAAATCCCTTGATAAAAATCTCCTCAAGATTTATCCACCGGGACTCAGTCCGTCACTCAGAAATTTCCATGCAGTACTGGAGGAATATCAAATCTTTTCAATAAATACAGTAAATAGCAAACAAGAATGACAGAAATAATGCATAAATACGGCACGGAATGTCCCTTCGTGCTAACATAACATAACATGGCACGGAATGTCCCCTCGTGCTAACATAACATAACATGACCCGGAATGTCCCCTCGTGCTAACATAACACAACATGGCATGGAATTTTCCTTCGTACTAAATATCATAAACATGTCACGGAATGTCCCCTCGTACTAAATAACATAAACATGGCATGGAATGTTCCCTCGTGCTAAATGTCATAAACATGGCACAGAATGTTCCCTCGTGCTAAATAACATAAACATGGCACAGAATGTTCCCTCGTGCTAAATAACATAAATATGCACGGAATGTTCTCTCGTGCTAAATATCATAAACATGGCACGGAATGATCCCTCCTGCTAAATATCACGAACATGGCACGACATTATCCTTCGTGCTTTACACTCTTCCTCACCCAAACAATATCAAGAACAACAGTTTGGCAAGGAAAAACCAACAATATGACCCATAAATCACCACATCCCGGCAAGGGAGTCAACAATACAAAAAATATCATTAACAACATAACCAGTAATAGAAACCACAACATTCCGGCAAGAAAGTCAACAGTACAAATAATATCATTCACAACATAAACAGTAATAGGAACTATCACATCCCGGCAAGGGAGTCAACAATACAAACCATATCATTAATAGCATAGACAGTAACAATAACCATAACATCCTGGCAAGAGAAACAGCTATAACCAATCTCACCTGAACAGTTTACTTTACGGAATAACACTCGGCTTAAAACAAAAGGCCCAATAATAGGCAACATCAAGGAAATACCAATAACATAAATGTCTAACAATTAGACCTAAGTGGCACTTAAGGGAATAGTCATATAAATCACAATGTAAGACTCACGAGCATGCTTGACCCCAACGAATAAATATTCCAACTACGGCTAGTCAACTATAAGGCTAGATGACACTAATTGTAGTCAATTAGGCAAGCTATGAAGAAAACATAGCATGATGATAAGAGAAGTAGAATATTCAGTTAATTCAAGTAAAGTCAAATAGCCAACGAAGAATCCAAAAACAAGTAATTCTAATTTAAACAGGAAGGAATGAAATTAAAAACCAAGGATTCAAGCGTACCAATTACAAATCATACACAAGTAATATAAGAATCTACGAATCCTAAAAGGGCAATCTAATTGCAAATAAGTACGAGTACACACTCGTCACCTCGCATACTCGGACTACAATCAACAAGGAAGACTCAATCCTAAGGGGTAGTTCCCCCACACAAGGTTAGGCAAGATACTTACCTCAAAGACGACAACCCGGTACTCAAAAATAGACTTCTCGGGCGGAAAGACCTCCGGACAGCTTACAATCAACTAAAACAACTTCAAAATACACATAAAACGTATAAGGAACTATTCTGAATAATAAAGTTTCAATCTTTACAAAATCATAAAAATCGACCCAAAAGTCGACCCCCGAGCCCGCACCTCGGAACCCTACAAATTTTACAAATTTCGATTACCTGTTCCGATACGAGTTCACCCATACTAAATTTATCCAATTCCGATAACATTTGGTCTTTCAAATCATGATTTTTCATTTTAGAAACTTTCTTTCAAAACCCACAATCCCCTCAACCCAAAACACAAATTAAATGATGAAAACAAGAACTAATTCATGAAATATAATTAATTCTAGTGGAAGAACACTTACCCATTCGATTTGTGTGAAAAACCCTCAAGGAATCGCCCAAAACCGAGTTCTAGAAGTCAAAATATGTTTAAAAATGGTGAAACCCCTGATTTTGCAAACTTATATTCTGCTCAAGTGTTTTGTGAATCGCGATCGCGGGGATCGAGGCGCGATCGCGTAGAAGGAAAATGAAGCTGGCTTAAAATGCTCTACGTGATCGCGGAATAGCTTATGCGATCACGTATAAGGAGTAAGTTGGCTTCTGCGATCGCGGACCAACTATTGCGATCGAAGTGGAGGAAATTAATGGGCGAGTCAGACACTCAATGCGATCGCGGATCCTTCTATGCGATCGCATAGAAGGAAACCAGAAGGTAGCATCAGCAGTGGAAAAATGAGGAAAATCGATCCGAAACCTATCTGAAATACACCTGAGGCCCCCCGGGACCCCGTCTAAATGCACGAACAAGTCTTATAAACTAACACGAACTCGATCAAGGTTTCAAACCACATGCAATAAAACTAAAACGACGAATCAAACCTAAAATCAATGAAAATCCTCAAAACTTCTTTAAACATCAAATTTTGCATTTAAGGTCCGACTCACGTCAAACCAAGTCCGTTTATTACCAAACTTCACAAATAACACATATAAATCATATTGAACTTCTAACAGGCTTCGGAACCAAGATATGAGCCCGATACCACAAGTTTCACATCAAATTTCATTTTCAAAAACCTTTATATTTTTCAGAAAACAATTTTCTTTCAAAAATTTATTTCTCGTACTTGGGACCTCGGAATTCGATTTCGGGCATACGCCCAAGTCCCATATTTTCCTACGGACCCTCCAGGATCGTTAAATCATGAGTCCGGGTCCGTTTACCAAAAATGTTGACCGAAGTCAATTTTATTCAATTTTCGAATACAAAATTATCATTTTTATCAGTTTTTCACATAAAGGCTTCCCGGCTACACGCCCGGGCTGTGCATGCAAATCGAGGTGAGATAGAAGGAGGTTTTCACAACCTCGGAACATAGAATTAGCTAGAAAAATACGGGATGATCTTTTGGGTCATCACATCCTCCGCCTCTTAAACAAACATTTGTCCTCGAACGTGCCAGAATTCACCTTGAACTCATCTAATCACTGATTGTACACTTCTAACACATACCTGCGGGTGATCCCACGTCACCCCAACCCATGAAAGCCTGATGAAACAATCACAACTGCAATATAGCCTTCACATCACCACTGATAAACCTCATACCTCTACTTCTCACCCTCTACTCTTTTACAAAAGACCCGTTTCTAAATCCATATCCGGCATTAGCCTCAATCAGCTGCATCAACTCATGACTACTCCCACAAAGCACGACCACACAACATAGTACATCACACATAGGCTCACGTAACACTTTTGATCACAATAGCTGCCCGAAATAGACTCGACATTGGCAATTAGCCCCACATCTAAAAGAGCTCTATTCCCAAACCCCATACACTGATAATGATGAAATGAACACGAAGTCTTCATTATTAAACACCCGAGTCACCAGCCACGAGTGACACCCCCGGGCACACATCCCGCAAACTAAACTAAAGAAAACACATAACGAAATGACTGAATATGAAAATGGAAACATATAAAGGAACTATCAAACAAGCCCCTAGGCACAACTCTCTATCAATACCGACTTGCCAAAAGCAATATAACAAGGAGGAAGCAAAGCATATGAACAAATCACAAGGATACCATCTTGATAAAATTTCCACTACGGTACTCAGCCCGGTTCAAACATATCGAATCACAAATATCACGAGGACCTCACCCTCAACTCTGAATCACATACCGAAAATCACATACCGAAAATATGTCACACCTCCTTTATTATACGCCCCAAAGGGGGTACGGGAGTTTTTTCACTTAAAGTGACA
>ML428763.1:0-34857 GCA_005239525.1 Nicotiana knightiana | reverse complement strand
TTCAATTAACTACAACAAGAACGTAGTTGAACAAATAGAGATTAATCAACCAATCAGAATTATATTAATAACACAATAAGTTCATCCCTCAACTGGTTCTACCAAAACCCTAGATTAAAGAAGTTAGCTAAACATGTTCAAAAGAATCAAATCTAAAATAACTTGCATAATTAAACTACAAAGTGATGAAGAAAATCTATACAAATTGATGTCTTGTCGTCCGAATCCCTTCTAATCTCCCCTAAGTTGTGTTTTTGGGGTCTATTTATATGTTTAGGACAAACCCTAAACGTGTAGGAGACTTCTATTCCAACCGGGAAATACTTAACTCGTCAAAACTCGGAATTGAACAGAACCAGGGACCCGGGCGTTTGGGCTCAAACGCCCCCTAAGGCCAGGGCAGGCCTGGCGTTTGGGCTCTAAGGCCCCCCTAACGCCAGGGGCTGCCTGGCTTTAGGGGCCAAACGCCTGGATAAGGCCAGGGTGTTCCCTCTTCGCCTCTTAAGCGTATTTTCGACGTATTTGTATCCATTTAGCTTGGTTTCCATCTCCAATTCACCTACATATGAAATAAACTCCATTAAGCACATAAAACGTGTGTTTTTATCATTAACGCACATAAAATGTAAGGCATATAACATGTTAAACTATGAATTCTAGCCTCGTATCAAGTATACGGATTAATTCTTCCCAGGATAGAACAAAATAACTATGATTAATTCTTCCCAGGATAGAACAGAATAACTATTCTGTGATAGTGGCACTTCAAATCAGTGAACTTCAGCGAACTCAACAAACAGCGCAAATCACACTTGATACTTATATTTATTTAGAAAATAATGCAACAATATAGAAAAGAGGGGAGAAGTTTTTAGATTTTCCATTTTTAAAAATAAGGCCAAGCCTCTAAATTTATAGACAATGAAAGGGTGAGATGAAGAGGTGCAATCCAAGAGGTACCTCTTCCATTTCCCATTCACACCCCTTAATAAAACGCGACAATCCCTCAAATGAATGGGGAATGGACATATGTGGAAAAATATGCATGCAAATACTGTGTGATTCGCAATTAAGGATTAATCGCATCTGGATAAGTAGGTTTCCCTTTGAACTTTCCGTAGTGAACTTATGTCGGATATACTCGGTCAATCGGTAGATTTGATATCTTTGAACCGTCGAGCTTTGGTGTATACCTAGACAACCACAAGTCACAATCAATCCTTAACTGTCTTTGGTTCTCACAGTTGTGTTCGTTTCAGCCATGAACATCGCCTGGTTTCATGAGTGCTTAGAGAATGGGCCTTTACGTTCATTCTCCTTAAAGCGGCTTACACTTCACACTCATATAGGTGATTCCTTAACGTGTAATCCTATAGACACACTATCTGGTCATATCCTGCCAAACTTAGCAAATCATTAAAAAGCTTTATGCTTTATTGACTTATCAAAAAGCCTTAATACTTTACCTTGATTTCTGAACATTGTCTTCATCACGAGAATGAGTTGATTTATTTGACAATGTTGAACCGTCATTCATAGCTTTGTTTGATCTCTTTGAACTTAGCTCTTGGGATCTCCAATCTGCTAGGTAGAGTTACCGCCATGATGACTTGTCCTAGGCCTTAGCCCCATTCCATTCGATGATCTTTCAACTGCCTCTCTAGATAGGCCTTTTATAAGTGGATCCGACGCGGTATCTCTTGACTTTATGTAGTCAATCGTGATAACACCTCTAGAGAGTAGTTGTCTAACGGTATTGTGTCTCCGTCGATGTGACGAGATTTTTCGTTATACATAACGCTCCATGCCCTGCTTATTGCCGCTTGACTATAATAATGTATACATATAGTTACCAAAGGTTTGGGCTAAAATAGAATATCTTCCAAGAAATTCCGGAGCCATTCAACTTCTTCACCGGTTTTGTCTAAGGCTATAAACTCAGCCTCCACTGTAGAGCGGTCAATGCACATTTGTTTGGATGATTTTCAAGACATCGCTCATCCACCGACTGTTTAGAATCGGTTGAACCGGTGATTTAATTTGCATCACTATACCCCTCTATTATCAGGGGATACTTATTGTTGTGCAAAGCATAATTTTGAGTAATGTTTCAAGACTCGTTTCATTGTCATAGAAGTTCAATGTGAACTTCATTATGTCGTAGACTAATACGTCTCGACTTTCAATTGCATATCAAATTATTGACTACACTTAATGTAGCAATAGTATATTATAAAACAGTTGGAATGATTTGCATCAGTTGTGGCCACAAACTTTTAATATCTAACGCATTTCACAATCGATCCGCCATTTTCAAGCATTCATATGCTATTTATTCATACTTCTATATGATATGCAAATTATAGCACCTTCATTCATGAAACAAATCCAACTTGCAATGAATTTCGGTCATGTTCATCTGCTGGTTCACCTCATTATAGACCAACATATCAATATATTCGTTCATGAACGTCATGTTTATATAAAATATATAAACACACTTTTCATGAAAATTCACAGCCTTCCTGGTGACACCCCTTCACAAAAGAGCTAACATTATAAATGTTCAGGAAAGAACAAATCATTTCTGGAACGACACGTAAACAACTTTTGAATTTGTAGTTTCATCATTAGTCATCACTAAGATTGAACAAGTAATGAATTCACCGACTACCGTATCGATATCCCTAAGGATTCGTGGGGTTCGAAGAATCATATCATCTAATTCTTCTAGATAATATACATCCTGTCTAAGATTAGCTTTTGTTATGCATAAGCTAAATGCCCCCACATTTCATATGTTTCATCAACATATCATCCACATATAATCAAATAATGACTATATAATTTGGAGTATTCTTAACGTAAACACATTTGTTTATACTCGTTAACTTTCAAACCGTTTGACAAAATATTATTTGGTCAAATCTCGCATGTCATTGTTTTATTTTAGTCCATACAGAGACTTAACACGTCTGCACACTTTCTTTTCTTTTTCAGGAACCACAAACCATTGGTTGTTCCATGTGAATTTCTTCCTCCAAATAACATTTAAAAAGGGTGTCTTCACATCAATTTACTGGATTTCAAGACCGTATACTATAGCCAATGCTACTAACATTCATATGTGCGCAATACTCGTAATCGACAAGTGTATGTCAAAATAATCAAGACATTCTCATTGTCTAAACCATTTGGTAATCAATCTTGCCTTATATTTGTCAATAGTACCATCAACTTTAATTTTCTCTACTTAGAACCCTCCTGGAGGAAGTGTTGATACCCAATTTTTCCTCAAACTATTTTAAAATTTGCATATGTGCCTTCAAAATCACTTTTATAATAACTGGTATTTTTTTCCATAATTTTCCATTTTTTATTAGTTTCTTTTCCAATTTATTCAGTATTTTAAATTCAATAATTATTCATAAATTATATTATAAATAATCTAAAAATATTTTCTAGCTCAATATATCATTTTAATCCTATTAGGATTCAATTATTTTAAAAATTAGCCAATTTGGCATTATTTAACTATAATTACAACAATTTTTGCAGTTATAGCCTAAATGTACATTTTATACAATTTTATTCAAGAATTAGTCATTTTATATTTTAATATTAGTTAATTACTTTAGTTTCACTCTATTAATCATAAATTTCATTTTTTATAATTGTTAGCCATTTTTATAAATTATTTATCTATTTTATGGGGTATTTAACAATTAGCCACTTTTATTTTTTTAATTCTGGCCTAATTAATCCAGAACCCTAACCTAATTAATTAGCCCAATTACCCAACCCAAACCTAAAATCCTACCCGGCCCAACCCCTCATTCGACCTGAGCCGTTGATTAATTCAAATCAACGGTCCAGATTGGTCCTTACCTTAATTAATCCCTAATGACTACCTCCCCCTTCTCATTTTCCCCCCTTTTTCATTCTGTCTCACCTTCTCTCCGGCTCTCTCTGGTTCTCTCTAGAATCTTCTCACCTTCCCCCCTCTTCGATGAACTCTGTCTCCCTTCTCCGGCCACCTCCCTTGCCGGAAACCATGGGGTTCTAACCCCTCCTCGACCCTAAGGCCCCGCCTTTCACGTTCGTGTGATGAAGGTCCTCAAGAGAACCTGGAGCGGTTCAACTCCCACTTATGGCCTTTCATGCCGTCTCCGACCATCTACAGCCGTCCGAGTAAGATTTCTTCATCTCCGGCTAGAACCAGTGGTTCTTTAGCCGATTCTCCTTCTCTTTGGGTTGTCTCTATGAAATCCTAACTATCAATCTCTGATTTTCATATATCTATAACAGATCTTGGCTTATTCCGAGCTATTTTTAGTGTTTTCAAAAGGGTTTTTCGATTTTTATGAAGTGACTCTTCATCTTCAAACTAGGGTTTTCAAACCTCTTTTCAAAAATGATTTCCCTTCAGATTTTAAGTATCATCTTATGATTTTCGTTATGTTTAAGCTTTATTTGAGCTTTTTGCCCTTTGTGTCTGAGTTATTTCGTTAAAAACCCCAAAGTTTTGGCTTCAATCTGTGGCTCCGAGTTTGTTTTCGATAATAGGTTTACCTGTTCTATTATGTTCACTATGTTCTCATGAATATTCTGTGATTTCGTGATGTTTTACCCTATATTGCTTGTTAGGGTTTCTGGTTGCTATTACCATGCTTAATCTGTGATTCATCTCTATTCATTGTTTATTGATACCTCTAAATCTTCATCTTTCCTGCTTGTATTATGCTTATTCAGTGATTCATGTCATTTTCCTATGTAAACCCCTAATTCCGTGTGATTTTACCCTGTTTTAATCACTAGGGTTTGTGACTCTCTCCTATTATGTGTTTAGTTTGTATAACCTATGCTGATTCTTAAATCAGTACTACTCCTATTTTGAATCCCTAATTTCCTGTGATTGATTTCCTTTAATTGATTTCCTGTGATAATCTTTACGACTATTAGTTATTTCTTGCGTTATTACTATCAACTGATTCTTACAGTAGTGCTTTAATGAACCTGCCCCCAATTCCCTACTCTGTGCTTACTATGTATGAAATCTTTCCTTATTTCCTATACATGATTCCTTTCCTTACCTGTAACATTTTCTTACCGTTTGAGAGTTAATTCCCTTAATTAAGGAAGTACCCATACTATTCTGATACTGATTGATTATGAATCCCTTTGATTGCTGCCTGACTTTGGTTTGCACCTTATTTACTACTGTTTTCAAAGCTATATATACCCAAGCCTTTTATTTTCCAGACACACGAACAAATACTATTCTGAACTCTCTTACGCACACACACATATTCTCTCTTGTTATTCTTGCTGGTTATTTGCTATTCTCAGTCGGCTGCAAGCCAAGGCTGAGTATTATACACTCTATTTCTCTTCACTCTGCACTTATTCTCCTTTAACTGGTATGTTTTCAGTTTAACTTAAAGCTTCAAAACAACATGTTTCTTTTGGTATTGCAGTTCCTTCTATTTCTACTATGCTTTTACTTATGGTTATGTTGTGTACCCTGTAATTAGCATGTCTACTTTCACTTTACTAGTAAGATTGTTAAGTTGTCCTATCCTCCCTTAGATTCAGCATGTTATCTCCCCTAGCACACCCCTCAATCTGATTCTGTTAGTTTCTGGCCTAAACCTCTTTATGAAGAAGCTGCATCTGTGGTTGTTAGGTGTTGTAATACCTTAGTACTTCTCTGGTGCTAACTTGTATACAAATCTATACCTATGTGTGTCTTATTTGTCCCCAGCTCCCTTCTTCCATGTTTGTGTCTGTTGAAATGACTCTGTTCTTGCTCTGTGTTTGTTTTTTAGTTGTTACTCTGATTGTTCTGTCCCCTTCCTTTTCAAACTGTTAGAATGAAATCTTCCGTTGTTTCAACTTATTTCAAAAGCTATTTTCACAAACTGCTTTTCAACTCAACTCCCTCAAAACTATGTCAAGCACTCTTATGTATAGTCTTAGAAGTCGAGGTTCTGCCCTTTTAATGTGTAACTGCTTTGGGATCCCTATGAGATCCCTCTGAACTCTGAAACATTAGAGCTGGCCCTTCCATACTCCACTTACTTAGTATGGTTATGGAAATCTGTGTGTGAGCAGTGCCCGGGATCCTTTGAGATCCTTAGGGAACTCTGACACACCTGGATTATATGAAAGGCTGTGAACATCAGTGGCATTGAGAAATTATGGAAATTTTGGGCCTATCAGTAGGCTCCCTATAGTATAACTTCTTCTTTTCATTATTCAGTTATGTAATTCATGCAAATGGCTTGTAATAATTGTTGTAAACGACTCTTTGGGAATGGATAGTGAAAAGGGAGGGGTAAATATGCATGCTATAGCTAGTAGAGGGTAGAAGCCATGCTATTAGGTTTTATTCCCTATTTGCGTAATAGAAACCATGCTTAGAACTCATTTGTGCAAGATCATGTATTAGAGACGATGTTTCCTAGGTTTTACACTTACTGTTTTCAGCATCTATTGGCATCTCATTTCGAAAGTCCTGTGCTAAAATGTGCTAATAACCAGTACTTTGCAATGATGCTCTACGCTTCCATGTACACGTAGAGATCCTGTTCTAGGAAAACAACGATTAAAATCTGTCACCTGTGTTATTCCTGAAATTGTGCATAATGTTGTGATTATATGTGCATTTAGAGATCCTGCTTTAGCAACTGCATATGCATCATTCTGCATTAGACATCATGTTATAGGGCCGTACTCATTTAACTACACCTAGTTTAAATATACATGTCTGAAACAGTCTCATGTTCCAGATAAACTGTCAATCAGTCCTTTGTACACACTTAGAATCACATGCTATTAGGATTGGTAATCTGAAACCCTTTTAACAAAGTTGTACAACTGCTACACGCCTAGGCAAGTCTTAGGTAATCAACCATAAAGAAATAAAACCAGAACTGCCCTTTGTGATTAGTGTTCAACTGTCAGCATGTTTAAAACAAGCCTGATTAAGACTTCCTCTCTGAGTTATGCAATAAATCTGTCTTTGTGTTATCACTTAGATACCATGCTTAGGATCTGAACCTGAATCTGGACCTTAACTGTGTATGGGTCATGTTGTTTATGTGTACTATGTGTGGAGGTACTTGAGCCTTTTCCTGTTTGTATGTTTATCCCCCTTAATTGTAGTCCTATATGTTTCTTGTTTGTCTCTTAGTGTTTTGCCTTTAAACCTGAGGGTCTCCCTAGCACCTCCCTTATAGGATAGAAGTCCTAAATTCCTCCAGGACTGATAGGAAAGGACGGGTAACAACATGCAATAGAGGTCGTTGACCATCACTCGCTCTAATTACCTTTACGGGGTGGGAAAGGGTAGATATGGATATGATGACCGGCACGCTAATACCACGTGTAGCCCCTCTTTGAGGAGTGATTACCGGGTATTGTACTGATGTGATCTATATTATTATAAACCTAGGATACCCTTTATATGCTTAGATCGTAATCCTTTCAAAATCTAACCTTATTTACTATTTTCAAACATCTGTATGCTTAAGACTTAAATCCTCTCTCATTTGAGCCTTTATTTGTTTGTTTGCTAAGTCGTACAAATTCACAAAAGCTGTTTGGCCGGGAACCACACTTGTGGATCCTGAGGGGTGCCTAACACCTTCCCCTTAGGATAATTTCAAGCCCTTACCCTATCTCTGGTTAACAACGTAGTTGTAAATGAACCCCTTTGGTGTCCTAATGCACCTTTAAAAAATCGTTAGGTGAATACTCTAAAAAACAAACCCCTTTCCCAAAAGAAAAGAGTTGTCTCAACCGAATGTCATAAACCCGATCTCCGCGAGGAAAGAGGGGACGCGACAGGAAGATCAACCAATTTACAAGTATGATTACTTATATGGATTCTATCTCACTATTGACTGCTTCTTTCCGAGGAAGACATAACTTCTTCCAATGTTAGAAGCTCATTTTCTAACAAGAATGTTAGAAAATCTGGTCCAAAGGAAGTAGTTGTCTTTTGACGTTTACTACATCTTGGATTCACCTCATTAGGTGTACTTTCCTTTGGTTCTTCCTGAGGTCGCTTAGATATTTTACTAGATGACTCATATCCTTTTTATATGGATAAATCTCAAATAATTCAGCATAATCTGATTCGATTATCGTATTATTATGAATATCGGTATTTTTTGATTTATGAACCAGAAAAATATATGCGTTACTATTTCTTTCATATCTAATAAAAATGCAATCAACCGTTTTCCGGTCCGATCTTTACCCTTTTGGTTTTAGGAACTTGCACTTTAATTAAGTACCTCCACACTTTAAAATATTTAAGTTGGGCTTCCTTTCATTCCATTTTTCGTATGGAATGGATTGCGTATTTCTATGGGGAACTCGACCGAGTATACGGTTATCTATAAGAATAATTTCCCCCCATAAGTTCTGGGGTAAATAAGAACTTATCAACAAGGCATTCGTCATCTCCTTTAGTGTTTTATTCTTCCTGCAATGCCACGAGATTACGGTGACTAAGGGGCTATCGTTTGATGAATAATACCATATTCCAAATATATTTCTTCAAAAGTAGATTCACATTTGTCGCCCCTATTACGTTGTAGAGCCAACCACAAGATTGTTGTTTATGTCACGACAAAGCCAGAATAAATGGTGAAGTTTTTAATCTTCAAACCAATCTGACACAATCAGAATTAATAAATGGTGAAGTTTTTAATCTTCTAACCGAGTAATATGTGACACAATTAAATTTAATAAACGATGAAGTTTTTAATCTTCAAATCGAAAAATAAATTGGAGAAAAAAATTACTAAGATTTTAATCTCTATAACGAGTATAAAGTCACTTAGACTTTAATTTCCGACAAATGGTAGAAAGTCACTAAGACTTTAATCTCCAAGAATGAGTAAAAATTCACACAGATTTTGATTTCGAAGCAGGCGCAGAAAATCACGTAGATTTTATTCTCCATAACAGGTGTAGAAAATCATGAGAATTTTTCCCTTTCCAAATGGTTTTCCAACTAAACCATTATAATACTTTAGATAGTTGGTATTACTGAGTGCAAAATCAGAAAAATCAGAGAAGCAAGAAAACATTAGTTCATAAACGAATCGTAAAATAATTCCGAGCCCACTAAATACACAGTGTGTCCTTGAGGAATTTAATCCCCTCACTGTTGCCCAAGGTATACGGATTAATTCCTCCCAGGATAGAACGGAATAACTATTCTGTGATAGTGGCACTTCAAATCACAGAACTTCAGCGAACTCAACAAACGAAGCAAATCACACTTGACACTTATAGTTATTTAGAAAATAATGTAACAATGTAGAAAAGAGGGGAGAAATTTTCAGATTTTCCATTTTTAAAAATGAGGTCAAGCCTCTAAATTTATAGACAATGAAAGGGTGAGATGAAGAGGTGCAATCCAAGAGGTACCTCTTCCCTTTCTCATTCACACCCCTTAATAAAACGCAACAATTAGATAGTGCATTCCTTTATTTTATAGTCATTCCCCATTCATGTGGGGGATTGTTGGTCTTTAAGCTTAGTGTAGCTTAATTTTAAGCTTGCTGTAGCTTAAAGAGAGTGAATGGAAAATGGTGGGAAAAGAAATAGAGGGAAGTGAAATTTTAAATTAGTGCACTTTGTCCCTCATTGGAAGAAGGAAAGAAAATCTATGTGTATATATAGAGAAGCTCTTCTTCTAGCTCTTAAAGAGTTGAGAAGAAGGCAAGCCTCGCGCCGTCGTCATCGTCGCTCGCTCGGCTTCAGATTCAGATTCGGATTCGGATTCGGATTTGGTCAAAGATCGATTGATTGATTAATATTTTTGGAAAAAGGTCCAGTCCATTTTTCTTTCCCGAATTATTTTAAATTCGTTTTTAATTTTCCTGCAATATTCACACCTGTTCCAACAGCTATGGCTGTTCCGAAAGGTTGAAAAACCTTTTCAGAAATAATATAAAATTGGCTATAAATATGCCTTGAATCCCATAATTTTTACTTACTAAATTTTTTGATCTTCTTCTTCTTCTTCTGCAAAAAATAGTCAGTGTGTTTTACGACCATCGAGTGGTTCGCCGATCACCAGAGTTTTTGGTACCGATATGCTGGTGAGTTAAATCGTTCTATCCTGGGAAGATATATTCCAAAATCTCGGGTACTTGAGGGGAATAATTGCTTAAGGACACACTGTGTATTCAGTGGGCTCAGTTTCTTCTTATACTATTTTCAGAAGAGAATTGACGTTCTAGTTCTACTAACTTTTCTGTTTCTGTATTTTCAGAAAGTTTACTGTTTTATTTATTTTACAGCAATACAGATTGAATAACACTTTAAACGTGACAAAGATGCTACATGAAATGCAATATCTGTAGAAGAAATTAATTTCTTACGGTCAATTACAATTTGAATATAAGAAAGTTACTATGTGTATAGGGTAAAATATGCTATGCTAGGTGGTTGCATAAGAGAGTGACACATGAAGCCTAACACAAATGATAGTTAAAATCAAAGACAACTTGTGACGACCCAGCCGGTCGTTTTGAGAGTAATAGCCTCGATCCTCTATTAACAGCTTCCCCGTATCGTTTTTTGCTATTTTGACTTGAGGGTTGGTTTTTGGAGTGTTTTGGGACCTTTAGCCCCTAATCAGAGGTTTAAGCCTTAGGATTTGGACCGTAGTCGGAACTGTGTGAAGATGACTCTAGAAAGGAGTTCTGTCGGTTCCATTAGCTCCGTTACGTGATTTTGGACTTAGGGGCATGTCTGAATTGTGCTTTGGAGGTCTGTAGATCATTCAGGCCTGAAATGGCGAAAGTCGAAGTTTTGGAGATTTTGACCGGTAGTGAAATTTTTTATATCGGGGTCATATTTTGATTTCGGAAGTTGTAGTAGGTCCGTAAGGTTGATTATAACTTGTGTGCAAAATTTGGGGTCTATCAAACGTGATTTGATAAGTTTCGGCATCGGTTTTAAGTATTTGAAATTTCAAGTTCTTTAAGTTTGAATTGGAGAGTGATTCGTGATTTTAGCATTGTTTGATGCGATTTGAAAACCCGACTAAGTTCGTATAGTGTTTTGGGACTTCTTGGTATCTTTGGTTGAGGTCCCAGGGGCCTCGGATGTGTTTCGGATCATTATCGGATGCATTTTGGACTTAGAGAAATGGCTGAAGTTCTGTGATCTGGTTTCCTTATACGCGATCGCGAGAGGGGGGGTCGTGATTGCGTAGGCTTAGCTGGGCAGAGGAAGTTTTGTTCTTCGCATTCGTGGCCAGAAGCATGTGAACGCATAATGGTGTGAAGTGGTGCTTCGCGAACGCATGTCCAAGGTCGCGTTCGCGTAGTGTTAAGGAGACTAAAGCTGGGCATGCGCTTTGCTCATCGCAAACGCGTGAGAACGTTCGCGATCGCGTAAGTATGAGAGCTAGTGCATCACGTTCGCGTGGAAATTTACGCATTCACGTAGGGTTATATCTTGGGGAAATTTACGCATTCACGTTTGTATCATGCAATCGTTGGTAAATGAGATGGAAAGGCTGCCGTGGGATAACTAGAATAAAACATGTAATACCAACTTATACATAAGACTTACGGGCCTATAAGATAAAAATGATCACTCGTACACTGAACATAGGCCGACAAGGCCATACAATATTTTATGTACATGACATATGTCTACAAGCCTCTAAGAGTACATAATTGTCATAAGGGTCGGGACAGGGCCCCGCCATACCAACTAATACATATCCAAATCATACTAACCAAATAGGAAACTCCGGAGCAAATGAAGCGCACCAACATCTTCCGCTGAGCTGATAGCCTACTTGGAGGACTCTCTACCTGTCTATCGGGACCTGGGGGCATAAAACGCAGCATCCCCAAGCAAACATGACTGAGTATGTAAGGGATGAAAATCAGTAAATAATAGATATGAGAGGAACATGGAGTAAAAGACTCGACATGTATGTCTGAATAGCTCTATGAATCATTTAATATTTATAATGTCATGCATATACGTATAAATTTCATACCATGCATAGGTATATGCGTTCATAATATCATCAAGCCTCTAAGGGCGCCCTATCATATCATCTCGGCCACTGTGGGCAAATCATCAACGTATACCAGTTGATAAGGTGATGGTGCATACATAACGCCGTAACCTTTTCCCATATATATATATATATATATATATATATATATATATATATATATATATATACGCGTATATAATGCAATCTGGTCATGGGGTAATATATATGTATAAATGAATGTAATGCATGAGATGTACGTAATAAAATCTCTTGAAATGTCATAAGACCATTGTGCCTCTGATTAATATCATGAAATAAACTTTACAACTTATGTATATTCTGAGACCCATGAACAAACGATAGAATAATAAGACATATGGGGAATCAAGAACATAGGAACTTCTAGTATTTCTATGAATAGAGTCATTTATGGAAGTTGTGTATTTTCTCGTTTCCTTTTTATCGTATGGATCATGCCAAAAAGAAATAAGGTATAGCCTTAACATACCTGAGCTGATTCTCTTGACAATCCCTTTAACACGCGTCAATTGCAACAACACGTAATGGTGGATCGAAGCAAGAAAAATTTCATATGATATTCTTGAGAAAGATTGCACTGTACTCCCTTAGAATTTGTAATTCACGTTGCAACCGTATTGTAAAGGTTCACATGAATTCTTTTTGGAGAATTCCATCCATAATCTCTAGCAAGGTTCACATGAAGTCTTTTGTGAATTAGAAAAGTCTTATACCCGAGTGGGTGTGGGCCTCACTAAGGTGATGTCTTAGCCTCCAAATAAGACACCTTATCAAATTAATTAAGAGTCATTCATTTGAGCAATGGTTGCTGCCACATAGGTTCATCAACCCTTATCCAAATATCTCATTAATTCTCTACTAATCTTCTTGATTATCTTGTTAATCTCCTACTGATAAAAAATTATCCAATTATCCACATAATTAAGTATTGTCTCAAATTACTTAAAATACTATTCACTTTTAACACACTTTATACACATCACTATCATGTTCACGTAGTACCTTGTATGGAATTAGTCCATAAATATCGGGTATTATAGCTCAGACTGTATTTAATTCTAAAATGTCAAACTTCGACGAAACTCATTTTCTTCGATTCGCTTACTCTCTCGCCTTCACAAATTTACTTATGACTTGTTTGAAATAGCATACTACTTATAACCTCAAAATAATCTCATTCCCGAGCATACGTCGATTAACTTACTACGAAATTTTAACGTACGAAAATGCAGAATGTAACATCTCATTTTCGATCTTTCATCAATTTACTTATGGCATACTTTCACGTACGAAAACATGGGATGTAACATCATTCCTCCCTTTGGCACATTCGTCCTCGAATGTTGACTGATGCACTTATGTCACGACCTAGGACAAAACTGCTCTGATACCACTTTTGTCACGACCCAAACCGAAGGGCTGCGACGGGCACCCGATATCTTACTCAATCGAGTACCAACATAACGTATCTTTTCGTATCATGCTATCGTTGGTAAATGAGATGGAAAGGCTGTCGTGGGATAACTAGAATAAAACATGTAATACCAACTTATACATAAGACATACGGTCTTATAAGATCAAAATGATCCCTCGTACACTGAACATAGGCCGACAAGGCCATACAATATTTTACGTACATGACATATGTCTACAAGCCTCTAAGAGTACATAATTATTATAAGGGCCGGGACAGGGACCCGCCATACCAACTAATACATATCCAAATCATATTGACGAAATAGGGAACTCCAGAGCAAATGGAGAGCACCAACATCTTCCGCTGAGATGATAGCCTACTTGGAGGACTCTCGACCTGTCTATCGGGACCTACGGGCATGAAACGCAGCGTCCCCAAGCAAACGGGACGTCAGTCCAAATAATGTACCGATTATGCAAGGGATGAAAATAAGTAAATAACAGACATGAGAGGAACATGGAGTAAAAGACTCGGCATGTATGTCTGAATAGCTCTGTGAATCATTTAATATTTATAATGTCATACATATGCGTATAAATTTCATACCATGCATAGGTATATGTGTTCATAACATCATCAAGCCTCTAAGGGCATCCCATCATATCATCTCGACCACTGTGGGCAAATCATCAACGTATACTAGCTGATCAGGTGGTTGTGCGTATATAACACTGTAACCTTTTACAATATCCCATATATATATAACGCAATCTGGTCATGGGTCAATGTACATATATAAATGAATGCAATGGATGATATGTACGTAATAAAATCTCTCGAAACGTCATAAGACGATTATGCCTCTGATTAATTGAAATAAAATTTACAACTTACGTATTTTCTGAGACCCATGAACAGACGATAGAATAATAAGACATAACGGGAATCAAGAATATAGGAACTTCTAGTATTTCTATGAATAGGGTCATTTATGGAAGTTGTGCATTTGTTTGTTTCCTTTGTATCGTATGGATCATGTCAAAAATAAAGAAGGGATAGCCTTAACATACCTGAGCCGATTCTCTTGACAATCCCTTTAACACACGTCAATTTCGACAACACGTAACGGCGGATCGAAGCAAGAAAAAGTTCGTATGATATTCTTGAGAAAAATTGCACCGTGCTCCCATAGAATTTGTAATTCACGTTGCAATAGTATTGTAAGAGTTCACATGAATTATTTTTGGAGAATTCACTCCATAATCTCTAACAGGGTTCACATGAATTCTTTTGTGAACTAGAAAAGTCTTATACCTTAGTGGGTGTGGGTCCCACTAAGGTGATGACTTAGCTTCCAAATAAGACACCTTATCAAATGAATTAAGAGTCATTCATTTGAGCAAGGGTTGATGCCACGTGGGTTCATCAACCCTTATCCAAATATCTCATTAATTCTCCACTAATCTTCTTGATTATCTTGTTAATCTCCCACTGACCGATAATTACTCAATTATCCACATAATTAAGAATTATCTAAAATTACTTAAAATACTACTCACTTTTAACACACTTTATACACCTCACTATCATGGTCATGTGGTACCTTGTATGACCTTAGTCTATAAATACCGTGTATTATAGCTCGGATCGTATTTTATCATAAAATGTCAAACTTCGACAAAACTCATTTTCTTCGATTCTCTTACCCACTTGCCTTCACAAATTTACTTATAACTTGTTTTAAATAGCATAATACTTATAACCTCAAAATAATCTCATTCCCGAGCTTACGTTGATTAACTTACTACGAAACTTTAACGTACGAAAATGCGGAATGTAACATCTCATTTCCGAGCTTTCATCAATTTACTTATGGCATACTTTCACGTACGAAAACATGGGGGTGTAACAATAGCGAAGTTTTTCTTCGCGATCGTGAGGCTATTTCCGTGATCATGATTAAGGAATCACTAGTCAAATTTACATTAGTTCAAAATCGAGGGTTTATGTCATTTTTCATCATTTGGACTTGAGAGCTCGGAATTCGACAATTTTTGGAGGGATTTTCATGTGGGTGTTTAGGGTAAGTGATTATTACCTAGTTTTGGTTAATTCCCATGATTATATCTTTAATTTCATCATTAAATTAGTGATTTGGGGTGGAAAATTTGAGAAAATTTCTTAGGTCGAATTATGGAATTTTGATCTAGATTTTAGTATCAGATTTGAGTAATTTTGGTACGAGTGAACTCGTGATTGAATGTGTGTTCATATTTTGTTACTTTTACCCGATTCCGAGATGTGGGCCCGGGGAGCCTTTTTACAGAGATTTTCAAGTTTCTTGTTTTAGCTTTGATTTCATTAGCTAGATTAGTTCCTTGTAGTTATATTTATGATATGTAATTGATTTTGGCTAGACTTGGACCATTCAGAGTCGGATATTCGTGGAAAGAGCATTGTTACAGATTAATTGAGCTTGGTTCAAGGTAAGTGGCTTGCCTAACCTTGTGTGGGGGAACTCTCTTTAGGATTTGGTACTGTTTTGATATGTGGGCTACGTGTACGTGCGGTGACGAGTATGTACACAGGCTAATTATTGTAAAAACCTGATTCCTGCTAAGTAATAACCTGTTTTCTTCTTATTTGAGTTATATCAGCATGTGTAGTATCCTGTTAGACTAGAATAGCATGTCTACATGCATTAACTGTTTATCTGAACTCCGTGCAGCATGTTTAGTGAATTTCCTGCTTTTCCTTGACTTGTACTTAATCTGAATCATAGGATTTTGTGTTGTAGCTGTTAAATTCTATTGTTTGAGCTGTGTATTTACTTTTGGGACTATGGAACGGTATTCCGGGAGATCCCCCTGCATATTTACTTTGGGACTACAGAATGGTATTTCGAGAGATCTCCCTGTCTTGCGTATTTATTTAGGACTACAGAACGGTATTTCGGGAGAGCCCTGCATATTTACTTTGAGACTACGGAATGGTACTCCGGGAGATCCCCAATGTCTTGCATATTTACTTTGGGACTACGGAACGGTATTCCGGAAGATCCACCTACACATTTACGTTTAGGACTACGAGACGGTATCTCGTGAGATCCCCTGTTGATATCTCTGTGTGCTGAGTTGTTACCTCTCTATGATTTCATTCTTGTTAAATTTTGGTCTTTATTTTATTGTGATATTTTTTAATCTGCCTTGTTTTTATGATATATATACCAGTAGGGCCCTAATCTGACCTCGTCACTACTCGATCGAGGTCAGACTTGGCACTTACTGGGTATCGTTATGGTGTACTCATGCCTTTCCCTGCACATATTTTTCATGTGCAGATCGAGGTTCCTACTACCAGCCTCGTTCTTAGTTGCAGCCGCTGCTGTTTCAGAGAGTTCAAGGTACATCTGCCTGCGCTCTCAAATGCTCGGAGTCCCCCTCTATTCCCCTATGTTAATTCTTCTCTTATTTCTGTAGACACTAATGTATAGAACAACTAGAACTTCGTAGAAGCTTGTGACTTACGGTGTTCCGGGTCTTGTGAGTGTTATATATATTTTGAGAGTTGATTATTGAATATGCCGAGCGGCATCTCAATTGCTTATGTAAAAATATCTGATGCTGTTAGCTGTTAAATTTCATGTTTTTCATTTCATTTCCGCAAGGTGTTAGGCTTACCTAGTCGTAGAGACTAGGTGCCGTCACGACAATTCACAGAGGGAGAATTTGGGTCGTGACACAGTTGTTCCATTTATCATCAGAAAGAATAGCTCTCGTAAAGATGAAATAAATACCTGCTACGCGGTAGCATTTAATGGAGAATATTCCACAACATTTAGTACGCCACACGTTACAAAGACTTTGTCATTTATGCTCATCGTTACACATTCTTCAATGACCCTCATAATTGACATTAACGAAGGGCATGTGTCACGACCCAAAATCCATAAGTTCGTGATGGCTCCGGACACCACTGTCAGGCAAGTCAATCATTAAATGGTTAAGTTAAATTTCTTGTTTTAGCATTTTTGAAATCATTACCTTTCACTTTATTACATGATAACTGAATAAAATCCGCTAAGTAAATATGACAGTTTAATTTTCTCTTTTTGTAAAATACATCCCAAACGCATCCCAGAACCCGGTGTCACAAGTGCATGAGCAAATTCTAAGAATTTCACAGATACTACAAAGCTTGTCCGAAATACAAATTGGACAAGGAATAAAAATAAAAATATAATATATAGAGGAAGACTCTGCCAACTGCGGGTCGTCTCCGAGTGATGCAGATCGTTTAAGTCTTCAAATCAGTCATATTTCTATGAAGGTACACGTGCAACAAAATGCACAGCAAGTGTAGCATGTGTACAAAAACAACGTGTACTTAGTAAGTATCCCGCCTAACCTCAGAGAGGTAGTGACGAGAGGTCGACTTGACACTCGCTAAGGTCCAACAAAATCCTTTGACAAGATATGATATCAGTAATAGGCATATGAGGATGATAAAAACAATAAACATTAAAGATAATTGTAATTCAAATAAATACTGAAAGTAAATAAACAATTACTACTTCACTTTCCCCCAAATATCTTAAATAAACAATTACTTCTTCATTTTTCCCCCAAATATCTTAAATAAACAATTACTTCTTCATTTCCCCCCATATATCTTAAATAAATAATTACTTCTTCATTTTTCCCCAAATATATTATCACTTCAAAATCCATGAAATCATTAACAATTTAGCATGCGCATACAGTATAAGGAAAATCAGCCTGAGCCATTATAATAATCATATATGTGCATTGTCGAGGGTCGAACAACCCGAACCATAATATATCTTTCAATCTCGCTGTGGCGTACGACCCGCTCCCATGAGAGTGGGTGAAATAACACTCCGCTCGCGGAATGTAAATTGGGAAGCGGTCACATGTACACACAATATTAACCATAATGTATCTTTCAATCTCGCCGTGGCGTACGGTCCGCTCCCATGAGAGTGGGGGAAATAACACTCCGCTCGCGGAATGTAAATTGCGAAGCGGTCACACAGTCATGCACAATCAACAGTCCACCCCGACTACATCGAAAAAAAAAATACTCAAGTAAATGAAAATTTTTTCTATTAAAAGTCACAAAAATTGTATTTTAAATCTTTTCTCGAAATTCATTTGCCAAGTTTAATAATATTCAATAATATATCCTTATCAGGAATACAATTATCCACGGAGGAGTCAATTCTCTTTCTAAATGATTAAGAAAGGTACACTCTAGCCTTCTTAGGAATTAAATTACCAATTCAATAGCATTACCAGTCTAATATTATTGGCAGGATCATATTTACAACACGTAAGGCATGCTAGTGGATCCTAGACTACCTGGACATAAACATAACAGTAGCTACGCACGGACCCTCGTCACTTCGTGCGCACGTAGCCCCACAAATAGTAGCACATGTTTAATTAGCTCACCTAGGGGGACAATTCCTCCTTACAAAGTTAGAAAAGAGACTTACCTCGCTCCGAAATTCCATAACCGGCTTCCAAGACCTTCCGACGACTCCAAGTGATGCACAACGCCCCAAAACTACCAAATAACAGGCAAATCAATGGAAATTCACTCTAATACATGTAACAATTCAAATTACATTTTCCCAACCCCGGTAAAGGAATTGACCAAAATTCCCTCGGGCCCACGTGCCCGGATTCTGAAATTTCTCGAAGATAAACTCTACCCATAACTTTAGTAGTTCAAATATACAATTTACTCAAATATTCATGCTCAATTCGTGGCTAAAATCCAAATTACCAATTTTTAGGTTTTCTTAAAAATTCTCAATTTTTCACAATTTTTCATGTTCAATCCATGCATAAACCTTGTATTTAACTTGGAATGAGAAGGAATCACTTACCTGATGATGCATGATGAAAATCACCCTTTGAAATTCTCCAAAATCGCCCTAACCAAGTGAAAGAATTGATGAAATGACCAAAATCCCGTCTAAAATAGAACACTGCCCAGACATACCTTCTGTGCGATCGCACACCCTCAGACGCGATCGCACAAGCCAAGTTCAGAAGCCTCCAAGCACACCCTTTGCGATTGCACAATACACACTGCGGTCGCACGAGCCAATCCTGCAGCCTCACTTTTCCTTCTGTGCGGTTGCACACCTACAAGTGCGATCGCACAAGCCAAACTTCCAGCCCTCAAATTTCTTTTCCGCAATCGCACAACTAAGGCTGCGATCGCACTGAACCCCCAAAACACTAGAAAACAGCAGCAACCAAACACTTGGAAATAACCCGGAACCACCCCGAAACACACCCGAGGCCCTCGGGACCCCGTCCAATCACACGACTCAGTCCCATAACCTCACACGGACTTGCTCGAGGCTTTAAATCACATAAAACAATGCCGAAATCACGAATCACACTAAAATTCACCTTTATGAACTTTGAAATTTCAAACTTCCACATCCGATGCCGAAACCTATCAAATCACGTCCGATTGACCCCAAATTTTATACGCAAGTCATATTCGACAGTACGGACCTGCTCCAACTTCCGAAATCGCATTCCGACCCCGATATCAAAATTTCCACTTCCGGTCGGATTTCTCAAAACATTCAAATTTCTACCTTTATCCAAATGACTTCAAAATAACCTACGGGCATCCGAATTCACTTCCGATCGCGCTCCCAACTCCAGAATCACCATACAGAGCTATTCCCAAACTCGGAATCCCGAACGGACATCAATATCACTGAAATGCGCTTCAAGCCAAACTTAGGAAATTTCTTCAAAATTGCTGACTTCCACAATACACACCGAAATGCTCCTGGGTTATCCAAACCCCGATCCGGACATACGCCCAAGTTCGAAATCATCATACGAACCTGCAGGAACCTTCAAATCCTGATTCAGAGGTCGTTTACTCCAAATTCCAATCTTAGTCAATTTTTCCAACTTAAGGCTTCTGAAATGAGAATTTTCTTTCCAATTTGACTCCGAACTTCCCGAAATTCAACTCCGACCATGCCCACGAGTCATAATAACTTAAATGGAGCTACTCATAACTTCATACCGCTAAACGAAGCGCTAGAGCTCAAAACGACCGGTCGGATCGTTACAACATGATTCTAGGACCTTGTTCCCTATGTGCACCTATATATAGTGAGCTATGTTATCATTGTAAAGGACACGAATTTTCTGGCAAACTTACGCTATAAGCTATTCAAAAGCTCTGTACAATTTTATCTTCTTACTTTTCGATTTCGTTGCTCTTGTGCACGGAAGCCTTGCAACTGGTTTTACTGTTTCTGCTATTTCATCTTTATCTCAAGAATAAGTATTGCGTATTTATTCAATTCTTTTATTATTTCATGATCGAATTAATTCACTTGTATAGAAACTACATATAAATTCAATAGTGTCATTTTATGGGTAAACAGTTTGGCACCCACCGTGAAGCTTAGACAGTCGTGTAGTTAAGTTGGTCCTTGCCTCTTTTACTAACGTGTTTTGATTATTTGTCTTAGCAAAAAATCACTAAAAATGGTAGATAAAGGTGTTAACAACACACACAATCTTGAGGCCGAAAGAGACCAGCCTCACCACGAGGATTTAGTGAGTGCCACCCGTAACGAGGGAATGATGCTACGACGGTCCATGACAGGCGGTACCCGCAACATGTTCAGGTGGAAACTCCCGATGATGCTGTAAAAGAGCATGTTGTTGAAGCGGTTAGGGTCCTTCAAGAGCAATCATTCTAGGCCATACCACATGGCAGCATAAGGTTATGATGGATTTGAAGCAGGCGTTGTCGGGGGCTTCCAATAACACGAATGGACGAGGTCCTGTTCCTCCCGGTGCTCCCATGAATCAAATACCGCAGAGGGTCGACAACAATACCCGAGGGGCGAGGTTGGCTCCGATGGGGCTGGAGAGCGGATTCGGCCCCAACAACGAGAATGGTCCTTTCTAGAGCGAACTGTTACGGTTTATGAAGGAAGTGAACTCCTACATGGACCAAATACCGGGTGCACCAACGGTGCTGAAAGGGCCGGACTCAAAGAAGTATACTTAATTGCCGTAGAAACCAAACACGACACTAGAATTAATCCCGAAGTGATTTAAAATGCCCGACGTGCCAAAGTATGATGGAACTTCTAACCTCAGGAGCATATTACCACCTATACACCGGCGGTGAAGGGGAACGATTTAGCTCCCAACAAGATTGAATCTGTTTTGCTGAAGAAAATTTGGAGAGACTCTCACAAGGGTAGCCTTAACGTGGTATTCGCTGTTACCCGAGCATTCCATAGATTCCATTATTGAGATGCTCGCAGACTCTTTTATTAAGGCCCATGACGGGGCCGAAAATGTCACGACCCGAAATCCATTAAAGGTCGTGATGGAGCCGGACACCACTGTCAGACAAGCCAACACCAAGAAGTTAATTAAATTTTTATTTTAATACTCTTGAAATCATTCCTTTTCATTACATTAAATAATAATTACAAACTTCCACTGAGCAAACAATAATGTCTTTAACAGATTTAAATAATGAATAAATCCCAAGTTATCTCAGAACCCGGTGTCACAAGTGCATGAGAAATTTCTAGGAAACAAATGAAATACAATAACCGTTCTGAATACAAATAGGACAGTAGGGAAAATACAACACAATGCTCTGAACGAGACTCTGCTGGCTGCAGGTCGTCTCGAGAGGTGCAGCTCACCTAAGTCTCCATATCAACCATGTCGCTGCACCAAGCTAGGCTACTAGACGTACGTATGCATGTGCAACAAAATGCACATCAAGTGTAGTATGAATACAAAAATAATGTGTACCCAGTAAGTATCCCGCCTAACCTCGAAGAGGTAGTGACGAGAGGTCGACTTTGACACTTACTAGCGGTCAAATTAATATAATTTAATGTGACGCTAAGCATGGATGTCATAATTAAATAACAAATAATAATAGGAATGGACAACTTCTTTAATAATTACAGTTTCAGTTTCCGTCATTTCGGTTAACAACTTATATCCCAAGGCATTTAAGCAGTTCAAATCACAAAAAATACCAAGCAAATAGTATGCAGAATCATTTGCCGAGGTCGTACGGCCTGTTCCAACAAAATAAAAAAATGTGCACTGCCAGAGGGTTGAACGACGCGAACCATAAATGCATCTATTACCCCGCTCGCGAATCATACATGCGACACTGTCAAATTTAAATACACACATTCAAACAGTCAATCAAGAATTTACCAGAGAACATCTATCCAAGGAAAGAGTTAATCCTTTTTTCAGGATTAAGAAAATGGAGTTTATCTTGTTTAGAAATTCATTTACTAATTTTATATGATTTAAGAAATTTAAATTGTCAATAAGGTTACAAATATTTCAAGTATAACATGCTTTTGGGTCCTAGACTACCCGGACTTAAGCACAATAGTAGCTACGCACGGACTCTCGTCGCCTTGTGCGTACGTAGCCCCCACAAATAGTAGCACATAATTAATTATTTCACCTATGGGGACAATTCCCTCTTACAAGCTTAGAAAGGAGACTTACCTCGCTCCGAAATTCCATAACCGTCTTTCAAGCCCTTCCGATGACTCAAATCGATGCCCCAATGCTCCAAAAATAGCCAAATAACGGGCAAACCAATGAAAATATATCCTAATACTTATAACAATTCAATTTATATAAATATCCAACCTGCTCGAATAGTTGACAAAATTTCCCTCGAGCCCACGTGCCCGGATTCCA
The DNA here is from genome assembly GCA_005239525.1 of Nicotiana knightiana. Taxonomy (NCBI): domain Eukaryota; kingdom Viridiplantae; phylum Streptophyta; class Magnoliopsida; order Solanales; family Solanaceae; genus Nicotiana; species Nicotiana knightiana. The sequence continues at coordinate 11,569 of ML428763.1, read as the reverse complement.
AAAATTTTCGAAGATAAACTTTAACCACACAAACCCAAATATATATATTTTACTCTCAATTTCATGCCCAAATTCGTGGTAACAAGCGGAAAATACAAATTCTAGGTTTTTCCACCAAAACCCCAAATTTCTACTAATTTCCATGTTAAAACCTATACATAATCAATGTATTTAACTCATAATAGGTGGGGCATAGCTTAACTTTCCATCAATGATGAAACCCCTCTTGAACCCTTCCAAGAATTTCCCGAGCCAAGAGAAAAATGAAAGAAAATGGCCAAATCCCGTCTTTAAAACAACTCACTGCCCTTCTTCGCGAAAGCGGCAATGCCCTCGCATCCGCGAAGCACACCCTGCTTCAGCCCCAAATTCTTTTTTGCCTTCGCGGCCCGATGACCGCGTTCGCGAAGGCCAGCTACCCAGACCCTTCGCGTTCTCGTTGCAGGCCTCGCGTTCGCGTAGGCCAATGACCTCAGGCCCAGCTTCCCTCCTTCCTTCTACGCGTTTGCGATTGACCACTCGTGTTCGCGTAGTCAACCCAACCAACCCCTTCGCGTTCGCGACCTCCACTTTGCGTTCGCGAAGGCCAAATCCAGCAGCCTCCAACTTTCCTATTCGCGAATGCGGAACTCCTCTCGCGTTCGCGAAGAAGGACACCAGATATAGCAACCAGCAACAGCAAATCACCCAAATTCGATCTAAACCACTCCGAAACACACCTGAGGCCCTCGAGACATCGTCCAATCACATAACCTAGTCCCATGACATCACACGGACCTTCTTGAGGCCTCAAATCACATCAAACAATGCTAAAACCATGAACCGCACTCCAATTCAAGCTTAATGAACTTTAAAATTTCCAACTTCTACATTCGATGCCGAAACTATCAAATCACGTATGATTGACCTCAAATTTTGCACACAAGTCACATTCGATATTACAGACTTACTCTAACTTCCGGAATCAGAATTCGACCCCGATATCAAAAAGTCTACTTCCGGTCAAATTCTCAAAAACCTTCAAGTTTCTAACTTTAGCCAAATGACTCCAAAATGACCTATGGACCTCTGAATTCACTTCCGATCACGCTCCCAATACCAGAATCACCATACGGAGCTATTTCCATACTCAGAATCTCAAACAGACATCGATAACAATGAAATGTACTTCAATCCAAATTTATGAATTTCTTCCAAAATGCCAACTTTCACAATAGACGCCGAAACGCTCCCGGGTCATCCAAAATCCGATCCGGATATATGGCCAAGTCCGAAATCATCATACGAACCTGCTGAAACCTTCAAATCCCGATTTCGATGTCGTTTACTCAAAGATCCAACCTTAGTCGATTCTTCCAACTTAACGCTTCCGGAACGAGAATTCTCTTTATAAATCAATTTCAAATCTCCTGGAATTCAATTCCGACCATGTGTAAAACTCGTATACCTGAAGTGAAGCTGCTCATGGTTTCAAACCGCCAAAGAACATGCTAGAGCTCAAAATAATCGGTCGGGTCGTTACAAAAAAGATGTAGGCCCGAAAGCCCGATATATTCAGAATTGTACAAGGAGACACTACAACATTATGCATCTACAGTTACGAGGTACGTCATAGCTAAACATGAAAATTTTCGTGTCTAAACACTTTAGCTACAATAATTTTTTTCGTAACATCCGTAGCTAGAAGTAGTGTAGCTAAAAGTTAACTACAAACTTTAACATTTTGTGGCTAAGGATTAATAATTATTGCTAGAAAGAATGTTTGTGATGTAGCTATATTAATAAAACATTTTTCCACGAAGAATATATATATAAATAGCTAATGATTATTTCTTTGCCACGATAAATTAATTTTGTAGCTATCTTCTATACTTTAACCACAAAAGGATATATTGTGGCAAATGATGTTATTTATTTAGCCACAAAATGCACATATGTAGCTGTGGTCACTTAATAGATTTGTATTATTGCATTTATATTTAGCTACCAACCCATAATTTCATAGCTATAAATCGTCAAGATATTCATGATTAGATTTTTTTATTATGTTTTATTTGGTGACTAGATTTTTATTATATTTTATTTTTATTTATGAAAAATTAATATATTAGAGATAAAAAAAATTCTGTCCTATGCATTGCTATTTTCTCTTTTTACCTCACTAAATATTTTTAAATTTTTTAAATACTCATATTCATACATCGTTGATCAAACCATAGAAACACACATTAATAAATTTTGAAGATCGCTTTATTATACAGATTGACATTAAATAGTTTCAAAAATTTATTCTAAAATATACAACTGTCTATTTAAAGTAGAGTCATCTATTTAACTATAATCTGTAAAATTCTGAAGGGTTCCACATCAAAACAAAACTAAGTTCTCAGGATTTGATCGGGGGATTGAAAATGTTGCCACCAGATGATCTGCTGTAGTCAATAGATTAAAATGCACCCTATAAATTCAAAGGAAACAATAATTAGCACATAAGAATGAGCGGACCAAAAGAAACATTAATACAAAGATGCAAGTTGTATGAAATAGAGATATTCTATAATATATTATATTCTTTACCACTTTTTTTTTGTCCTATACGATATTGTTATTTACTCCTATTTTAATTATATTAACTTCTTAATTTTTGTGTTTAATTAGATTATGATAGTTACTAAATAGTATTAAACCATCAAATATACAACTTTTCTATATATTTATCTAAATTGAGTGCAATTAGTGATCAGAGTTAAATATGTTCATTGTATGTATTTGGAGGTTTGGTCATTTATCAAAACTAAATGCACCAAAATCATCACAAAGTTCTTCAATATATATGAGCACTTATTTAAAATGAATCATTCGATATATGAATTATTCTAAGTACTTATTAAAAATACTTAAGGTTAATATATTTCTAAGTCTTCAATATATGAAGAAAAGTCTTCAATATATGAAGACTTATTTAAAAATAAATACTTAAATATAAGAAATTACTCTAATTACTTATATAAAAAAAATAGTTAAGTACTAGACATACATAAGTTCTCTACATATGTTAATATATTTTAAATTTTATACCAAATATACATAATTAACGGCCAAAAATAACAAGTTGCAATAAAATAAAATACGAGTTTGATAAATAAAAAGTAAATTGATGTGTTTTGAGGCTACAAGTGGGCATACAAATGATATATTAAAATCAACTTTTGCATATTTAAAGTTTATTAATACTTAGATTTATATATATTTACTATATTTTCTGTTTTGGAAAAATCTAAATCTTATAGTTAAAGTTGAATTTTCATAACTTGATATTATTTGTGCAACTCTTTTTTTTTTGTCAATGAAATAAAAATATTCACCTATGATTTTTTGTACATATAACTTATTGACAATCCTAACTGTATGACTAAAGTTATAGTTAACTCGTAAATTTATCAGTCACTTTAAATTTGTGGCTATTAATTTTGTCATGATAAATAGTTGTAACTATTATCTAACTATTTCTATTTTCTTAAAATAAGAAGATAAATTTTCTTTTGACTACAAAATTTTGTTTCAAATATTTAATGTGGTTAGAAGATTGTTATTGTTACGACAAATTTACCTTGAGGCAAAAATTAATGATTAGTTATAAAATTTTATCGTAGCAATAAATTTGTTGTTATGTTGTTTTATCGTGATAATAATTGTAGCTACTAATCCAGCTATTGCCAATGGCTTTTTAGAACTTGAAAAAAATTTATTTGCTTAGTAACATTTTGATTTATATAATTTATTGTGACTAAAAGGTTACTGTTGCTATATTAAATTTTAATTCGTCACAAAAACTAATGATTAACTACAAAATTCTATTATAGCAAGAAATATGTGGCTAATTCAACCTATACTGCCACAACTTTTTGTAACTTGAAGAAAAAATATTCATTTAGCTATGAGATTTTATTTCAAATATGTTATTGTGGCTAAAAGGTTACTATAGCTATAGTAAGTTTTAACTCGTGGCGAAAAACTAATGAATAGCTACGGAATTCAATTATAGCAATAAATCTGTGGCTATATCATTTAACTACTGCCACAACTTTTTAAAACTTGAAGCAAAAATATTCATTTAGCTACAATATTTTATTTTAAATAATTTATTGTGGCTAAAAGATTACTATTGTTACATTAATTAGGGACGCGTGGCAAAAACTTATGATTAAATACAAATTTTATTTGTAGCAATAAATTTGTAGCTATTAAGGTAATTATTGATACAATTGTTAGCAATTATAACTAATATGAGGAATTAGCTTTTTTCCAACTTAATTTTTGTGGCAAAGAAATTTTATAATTTTGTAAATAGCCATAGAATTCTAATTTTTGTGGCTATTATTAGGTATTAGCTATAATTTTCAAACTCGTAGCTAAGATTTTGTAGTTATAGATGCATAATATTATAGTGAGAGTCCAAGTTGATGTGGGAATTCGTCACCCGGTTTCAAAAAAAGAGGATGTTACTCCCGTCTGTTCTGGATGTATGGGCGGCTGAAGCATTCATCAAGGGTCTGAATCCGAGAAGTTCAGATGCTCCCCTACAGCAGATGATCAACATGATCTTCGAGGGGAAAGAGATCAACGGGGTCACCTTTTCGACATAAAAAAAGACGAAGGTATAAATAACCCATAGCAAGAGACTCCGGGAAGTCATCACTTTCACGGAGGAGGAAGCAGACGACTGTTGCTACCGCACAAGGATGCTTTTTTAATTTCTTTAAATGTACTAGATTTTAAAATCAAACGTATTCTGGTGGATCCCGGAAGTTCATCCAATATCATACAATGGAGGGTATTGGAGCAAGCCAAAATCACCGGAAGCATCAGTCACGTACGATAGATATTTAGACATTTTGATTCGGTATTTGCGGTATTCGATTTTGTAAAATGCTATACCAATACCGTACCTAATTAAATTCGGTATGGTTCAGTTTTTCTCCTTTCAATTTATTCGGTTCGATAACTTCGATTTATTCAGTTTGAATGTACTAACTAGTGCAAAGAGTCATAGACGTTAATATTCTTAATTAAAGTACTCAAAAGTACAAAACTAAAAATGTTTGTTGACAAAAAATTTGTCCAAAACTAGCAAATGCCAATTTAGAGAAATATCTTGTTACTTGCTTAGAGTTAATTGATAAACTTAGAGAATAAAGAAAAGTAAAATTTTAGATTTCTTATATTTATGTTATAATTAATAAAATGTGTATTGTAATATAATATATATTTTGGTATGGTATTGGTATTTCGGTATTTCATTTTAAAATACCAAATACCATATCTAATACCAATTTTTTTTAAAACTTAAACCAAATACCACACGGAATACCAAAATATTGAATACCGAATATCAAAATTTTTGGTTTCGGTACGGTAATTCGATATTTACCAAATTATGCACAGCCCTAATTCCAGCCACAAAACTCCTCGCAGGATTCAACCTCGCAAACGTGACAATCCGATGAGAGATCCTGCTGCCCACGAACGCCAAAGGTTGATGAAGACGACTCTTTCGAAGTTGGGGATGGTGATATGTGTTATAACATTATTCTGGAAAGACCATGGTTGCACGAGAAGAGAGACGTACCATCAACATATTATCAATTGCTGAAATTTCCAACACCCGAAGGAATCAAACTGATAAAAGGCGACCAAACAACGGAAAGGGAGATGAATGGCATTTCGGTCTCCAGTAGCAAAGGGAAGGAGCATGTGGCATAGAAATTACAGGAACCTACGCCAGCTCCCGAATCGAGTGAAGTTAGCCAAGGGGAGAAGCGTCGGAAACTTATCAGGTGCCGAGATATTTTCAGGTACCAGAAGAGACGGATGCAACAAAATACACGACGGAAGAGCTCGAACAACTTGCATTGCTTGAAAAATTCTTGGAGAGGAAATTCCACTTGGGGACAAGACTGCACCCCAAGCTCAGGTCTGGCTTTATTGAATTTCATAAATATAATGTCGCTTGTTTTGCGTGGTCGCATGTGGATATGATAAAACATCCCAACAGAAGTGGTCGTACACAAGCTAAGCTTGGATCCCAACTTGTTACGACCCGAAATTCTCACCTTCGGGACCATGATGGCGCCTAACATTTCACTTGCTAGGCAAGCCAACATTAGAGAATGATTAAGCCAATCCTTATTAAATTCAATAAATGACAGTAAATGAGCCAAAACGGAATAAAACGAGTGCGGAATAATATAAAAGCTTTAATATATACTACAACCAGGATCTGAAGTCACAGTTCACGAACTACAACGATTTACTACAATCAGAGTCTGAAAGGAAATACACCATTTTGAAAGGAAAGAAACAGTAAAGTAAAGTATCTAGAAAGGGAGTCCAGGGTCTGCGGACACCGCAGGTCTACCTTGTGTCTCTTGTCAAATGAATCTAGTAGCTAACCTTACGATCAGCTCGGACCGGTACCAAAATCTGCACAAGAAGTGCAGAGTGTAGTATGAGTACAACTGACCGCATATATTCGTAAGTGCCGAGCCTAACTTCGACGAAGTAGTGACGAGGCTAAGGCGGGTCACTCACACTACAACCTGTACACAATATACTTACTAAAGGAAAAAAGGAAATGCATAATAGAATAGCACTAAATTGCAAGAAATAACTACAACTCCAGGAAATAAGTCAAAAGCATTCAGAATTTACCAATCATTAAGTGCAAAAGAGAATACCGTAAAGTTAACACAGCTCAGGGAAACATAAATACATAGGTTGTTGTGGCGCGCACTCGATGCCACCGCACATCTCATATCCCGCCCTTATTTTCTCATACTAGCACAAACAAAAACAATATATATATATATATATATATATATATAAGTATTGTGGCGCACAAACCGATCCCACCATATCACAGTAACATAATCATAGTTCACCCTTATTACACATGTTGCGGCGTGCAACCTGTTCCCACCGTACATTATAGATTCACCCTTATTCCACCTCAATATATCACCCTTATTTCACCAATTGCGGCGTGCAACCCGATCCCACCATATCAATTTCAAGTACTTAGTATGCACAGTAAATTCACAATTTAAATCACAGAAACCCTTCACAATTCCTAAACACCAAACTGAAACAAATAGGAAGCTTCTACACCAAGAAATTTCACATAAATAATACTACACAGCGAGACCAATTCAGAATTTACAACTAAAAGGTACAGAAAAAACCAGCTTAAGCAAATAATAGGAGGTAATGAAACTATGGGAAAGAACTAATATCATGAACCAGAGGAAACAATGACTAACACGTAACAATTAGGCATGGGAACACATTAGTGTATGAGACAATTAAGACAGGGAAAGAGATAATATAAGAAAAGCGGGGAAAATATGGAAAACAGATAACTTGGCGGCGCATAAGCACTCATCACCTCACATATACGCCACTCACATGAAATCCACATAGCAAATAGGCTTAGGGTTCCTAATTCCCTCAAATTAAGGTTAGACACAACACTTACCTCGCTTCAAACACTCAATGCTCAATCACAGCTTTTTCTCTAGAATTCACCTTCAAAACCCTCGTATCTATCCACAATCGACTCAATAATATAAATTATTGCTAAAGAAATCAATTACAATGCATAAATTTAGATTTCCCAAACTTTCCCCTCAAAAGTCAAAAATCGACCCCGGGCTCGCTTGGTCAAACCCCGAGGTTCGGACCAAAACCCATCTACCTATTCACCACCGAGACTGATTATGTAATTTGTTTCGAAATTCGACCTCAATTTGAGGTCAAAATTCCAAATTATATAAAAATCCCTAATTCTACCCAAACCCACAATTCCCACCATGAAAATCCTAGATTTTAGGTTGAAAACTTATGAAATGTAATGGACAATTGAAAGAAAGTAGGTTAGAATCACTTACCAACAAATTGAGGAAGATAATATCTTGGGAAAATCGCCTCTCGGTCTTCTAGTTTTGAAATTTTGAAAGAATGGCAAAAATCTCATCTTGGTTCTGTTTTTAATAACTGCGTGTCAGGTATTCATCGCGTTCGCGTGAATCCTAACGCGTTCGCGAAGAGCATTTCCTGCTAGGTTTACGCGATTTCGAGAGGCTACACGCGTTCGTGAAAGTTTAGCCCCCCCTCCCCCGACCTCTGCGTTCGCGAGATAAGAACCACGTTCGTGTAGTGTAACCTCAAGTCCCCTGCCCAGCCTAGCTAACGCTACGCGTTCGCGTGTGACGGTTCGCATAGAGAAAACCCCCCAATGCTCCGTGTTCGCGACCATGGTCTCATGTTCGAGTAGTGTAAAATCCTCCCCCAATCCAGATCCCCTTCGCGATCGCGAAGCACAACACACCAGAAAACCAGCTGCAACAAAACACCAGATTTTCTAAGTTCAGTTCACCCCGTAACCTATTCGAAACTCACCCGAGCCCTCAGAGCTCCAAACCAAACATGCACACACGTCCTAAAACATCATATGAACTTGCTCGCACGATCAAAACAGAATAATGCCTAGAACTACGAATCAGACACCAAATCAAATGAAATTTTTAAGAAAACTTTAAAACTTCTATTTTCACAAACGAACGTCCTAATCACGTCAAATCAACTTCGTTTCTCACCAGATTTGACAGACAAGTCATAAATATAATAGTGGACCTGTAACGGGCTCTAGAACAAAAATACGGACCAAACCTCAGTCGATTCTTAAAAATCCTAAAACTCTCAATTTTTCAACAAAAACCAATAACTCGAGCTAGGGAACGAATTTGATTCCGGGAATACGCACAGGTCCTAAATTATGATACAGACCCACCGAGACTGTCAAAACATGGATCCGGGTCTGTCTGCTCAAAACATTGACCAAAGTCAACTCAAATGAATTTTTAGGTAAAATTCTTATTTTTATCAGTTTTTAACACGTAATACAGAATTAGGTTCTAAAATATAGGATGACCTATCGGGCCATCACATCAACATCCCTGATTAGACAAAATAAACGCCCTATTGTGGAGGCCAGGAATAAATTCGTCAAAGAAGAGGTAACTTGCCTACTTGATATCGGTTCGATCCGAGAGGTAAAGTATCCATACTGGCCAGCTAATGTTGTAGTGGTTCCTAAGAAGAAAACTAAATTTTGCATGTGTGTAGATTATAAGGACTTAAATAAGGCGTGCCCAAAATACTCGTTCCCACTGCCAAACATCGATCAAATGATTGATGCGACGACCGGGCACGAGTTAATGAGTTTCCTCGATGCTTATTCCGGGTACAACCAAATTGAGATGAACCTGGAGGATCAGGAAGAGACTTCATTCATAACGTATTTCGGCACATACTCCTATAATGTGATGCCCTTCGGGCTAAAGAATACTGGAGCCACTTATCAACGGCTCGTAAATAAGATGTTTGAAAAATAGATAGGGAAGACTATGGAAGTTTATATAGACTATATGATTGTTATGTCTTTGAACGCATGTGATCTTCTTATTCATTTTCAAGAAACTTTCGACATCCTAAGGAAGCATAACATGAAGCTTAACCCTGAGAAGTGCGTGTTCGGGTTCAGCTTCGGCAAGTTCCTATTATTTCGGGTATCACAAAGGGGGATTGAAGTAAACCCCGACAAGATCAAAGCCATCGAAGACATCCCGGACCAGCTATCAAGATTGAAAGAAGTTCAAAGGCTCACATGGAGATGGTCGGTTTGAGCAGGTTTATTTCCTGGTCATCATAGAAATGCCACCATTTCTTCATGCTGATCAAAAAGAAAAACAACTTCGAATAGACCCCGGAATGCCAACAGGCTTTGAGAGATTTGAAAAGGTACTTGTCAAGCTCTCCGTTTCTATAAAAAACCGAAGGAAGGTGAAACACTGTTAGTTTAGCTTACAGTCTCAAAGGTAGCAGTAAGCGTCGTTCTAGTCCATGAGGATGAAGGTACGAAATCTCCTATTTATTACGTCAGTAAATTTTTAACGGGAGTAGAAATTCGCTACCCACATTTGGAGAAACTCGCCTTAGCTCTCGTAGTCGCCGCTCAAAAGCGGAGACCTTACTTCCAATGTAACTCGATAGCTGTGGTGGCCACTTTTTCCTTGCCGAACATCCTTTACAAACCCGAAATCTCGGGTAGATATGGGCTGTTGAAATGAGTGAAATTGACATAGAGTATAAACCGAGGACAGCAATTAAGTCACAAGTTTTGGCTGACTTTATGGCCGATTTCAGTCTGGGATTGTTGTCTCCCAACGTAAAAAGGTGGGGGCTTAGCGTAGTATTAACCATGCTTTCGGGAGAAATCCTAAGGCAGGCCATAAGAACGGTCTCTTTAACTAACAATAAAGCAGAGTATAAAGATTTTATTTCAAGACTCGAACGGGCACGGGGACTAAATTTCGAGGTCATAGAAATCAAACGTGACTCCCATCTAGTGGTAAATCAGGTCTACGGGATCTTCAAAACCAAAGAGGAGCGCATGCAACAATACATAGTAAAGGTCCAGACTGTGCTAGCTCAATTTCTGGAGTGGTCGATTATTCATATCCCGAGGGAAGAAAATTCAGAAGTAGATGCATTAGCTAACCTCGGTTCTTCAACGGAAATGAAGGGATCGGATTTCCGGACGGTAGTGCAGCTCATGCACTCGGTTCTGGATGCAAATAGATACTATAAGGTAAATATGACTAATCTGGTCTAGGATTGGAGAATGAGATCATCGATTATCTCGAGCACGGGAAGTTTCCTGAAGACTCCAAGGCATCCCGGGTGCTGCACGCCAAAGCAGCATGGTATAGCTGCAAAGGAGGCCAACTGTACAGGAAATCTTTCCAAGGCCTGCTGGCCCGATGCTTGGGAGCGTTCGAAGTTAATTATGTTATGCGAGAAGTCCACGCATGTGGAAATTGATCGAGCACAGATTCCTTAGTACTAAAACTGGTAAGGGCAGGATATTATTGACCCCAAATGGAACAAGACGCCAAAGCTTTCGTGCAAAAATGCAATAAGTGCCAACGCTACGCACCACAGGTGCATCAACCAGCAAAACCATTACATTCAATCTATCTCTGTGACCGTTCATGAAGTGGGAAATGGATATCTTCGGACCACTGCCGCCGGCCCTTGGTAAGGTAAGGTTTCTTTTAGTTTTAACTGACTATGGGTGTGTTTGGTACAACGGAAAATGTTTTCCGTGGAAAATATTTTTCTTATTTTCTTAGGAAAACAGTAGTAATCTTATCCATTTTTCGGTGTTTGGTATGCAAATTAAAAAAAATAACTTCTCAAGAGTATTCATAAATAATTTAGGTACAATAAGGATGAAGCCATAAACTTTCGAACCAACAACCTTCCTAACCCACAAATTTCATAAACTTCCGAACCGCAAAACTTTCGAACCTGTAAACTTTATAATTTATAACCCCGTAAACTTCTAAACACATAAACCTTCGAACTCATAACTTTGGAACTTGTAAAATATCGAACCTGTAAACCGAAAGATGAAAAAATTAAAACTGGAAATATATTAAAAAATGTT
>ML428759.1:124245-138217 GCA_005239525.1 Nicotiana knightiana | reverse complement strand
TTTAAAATGATTATACTTTAAAGTTTTCAATATAAATTTGTGGGTGAAGGGTTACCTTCGAAGTATTGGCTAAATTGTTGGAGTTATTGACTAAGGTTTGAGAGGGAAATTATTGCAGTGCCGAGTTACTATTATTTTTCTACTATGTTGTGGTTTCCGCTTTTGATTCGTACTTTTGTCCTTTCTTTTGTGTAATATTACGATGTTCTGTTGTTATTTGCTGTATTTTCCTTCCGCTTTGTACTTGTAATGTTGTTAATTATATCGTGTAGTCATTAGACAGATGTCATGTCATTCTTATACTTATGCCTGTTTAGTTTATCGGACCAGTGGGTGTCTTGACTAGTCCTCGTCACTACTTCACCGGGGTTAGTCTTGATACTTACTGCGCACGCTGTGGTGTGCTCATACTACTTTTCTGCGCATTTTTGTGCAGATTTCAGTATTTGCATAGCCGGCCGATTGATTGTTAATAGCGTGATTGATGTTGTGGAGACTCAAGGTAAAATCGTTTCAGCGTTCACGGTTTCAGAGTCACCATCTTATATTTCTGTTGTACTTATTTCTGAACAGTGGTAGTTTTAGGAGTCTTAGCATAGTTTCTCTAAAGCTTATGACTTGTACTTACCGAGTTCTGGGAAGCAGTGTAAAGTGATGAGATTTAATTCAAAAAGCACTTAAATTATTCTTATATTATAATTGATGTTTTTTAATAATAGGCTTACCCAGTCCTTAAGACTGGGTGCCGTCACGAAACCCAACAGAGGAAAAATTTGGATCGTGACAAAAGTGAAATGTCAGATGAATTTTTACCCTTTAAGAATAGAATTTTTGTTGATAATTGAAACTCGGAATGAACTAAAACTAAGAATTTGTATAAAAATACATTATTTTCTTTAGAATTATGAAAAAAATGATTACATTTTAAAGTTACTATAGCAAAAGATCCAATTCAATTCTTTTTTAAACCAATTATCGCACAATAAATTACTTTTAAGTAGACAAAATTCTTAGGATATAAAAATAAAGTAAAATCATTTATAATATAGTAACTTTAAATTGGCCAAGAGAAAACTTAAAGCAATAATGAAAGAACAGTTGAAGACAAAATATATTCTAACGAATGACAACTCAATATATTTTATATAATTAAGTTACTTCTTTTGAAAAATATTGACTCAATATTAGTCTTTTCGGGATTTATGTAGTCACTTACAATTTTTTCCCTGCATCGTAGGCCAACCATGTAATTCTTAAATTTCTAGAAGACTAATAGAGTCATTTATTCAATTTAAATTACTTCATAAATTGTAAAAAATCATGATAAAAGCATTTTTATGTTACTTATTAATTTTCAGTAGGTCGCATAAATAACAATAATATTCATAAAATATTTCTACAAAAATCCTCATACAATCGCAGTAGGATAATAACTAATAATCGAGGAGTTCTATTTTACAGTTTTTTCTTTTATTGAGTTGGTGATTTATATCAATATTTGTCAACCTCAAAATTTAAGCCTTTTATTTTATGACTCAAAGAAAAACTTTAATATAATAAGTATGTGATTATTTTCAAAAAAAAGGTTACTCATTGAGATAGGGTACCTACTACTATATTAAAAGCACAAATATTTTTAGCGAAATATCGTTCGACTTTTCTACCCTCTTAAAATAGAGTTCATATTGGATAAATAGCCATATGATTATTTACCTTATTTATTTAGGATCTTATAATCACATAAAATATTTTATATTGAATCCTTCCTTATTATCAATACTACTATATAAGAAATCCAAATATTTAAAACTTTTAAAGCGATTAAAATTATAGCTAATACAAATCTTTCCAAACATGAACTGCGTAACATATCAACATAAAAATGTAAAGTTTATATGGAAACTTTACATCATTAATATGTTAGTAAAACTAGAGCATCTTTTATGAGGTATATTTTAAAATTCAAGTTTATGATACATTCAATAAGATAATATGCATGACTGATTTTTTATTTGGTTGAGTATTTAAATGATTGGTTCATACGTAAAATACTAGCACTTGGGTCCAAACTAGAATATATTAAACTTTCTAATCAGTCTATTCATTCATACACTAACATTATTTTACAAATTGAAACTAGATAAAAAGGGAAAATCAGATTTATATAATGATAAAACCAAACAAAAAGCACGATTGAGTTGGATTTAAGATAAAACACCACAAAAATTATAGTGTTGGATTTACTCTCAAATTCTTTTGAATCGCAATACCTTGAAAGTTACGGATACCAATCTCAAGCTACTTTAAGAAATACAAAAATTAATAGAAACACATACATCTTGTTCGGAAATTTATTTAATATTTCAACTAAAACTTGCGCATTAGATCCTTTCCTTATTTTAATTATGTGATATAATAATTTTATAAAACAAAAGTATAACAAAAATGAAAAATTTTCACAGAGAATAAGTAAAAAATAACTACGTACTTGATGTAGGTTTGAATTATTCGTCGTATAAAATTATAATCAATTAGTTTTATATAATTTAATTATCTTTAAATAAAAAATGAAAGAAAAAAACTAATTGGTACGAAGCTATAACTAAGTTAGATAGTGTCGATATGCTCTCCTTCGATTTTATTTATTCTTAATCAGTCGTAAAATTAAAACCAATTAGTTTATATAATTTAATTATCTTAGTAAAAATAAAAAAAAAAAAAAATTGTGAAAATTTATGTTTAATTGTCCGGTATAAAATAGTATGTCATTAGCCTTTAATCAAAGATTCATACTATAAATTTATGTACCAAAATATAAAAGATTATAATAAATTCTGTAATTAGATACAAAATTATTTTAATATTTACATTAATATACTCTTTAATCAACATCCAATTCTAAAAATGCTTTTTAAATGACATTTAACAATTGCACTTTAGGCATACAAAATTTAGCAATATTTATATAATTTTTTTTAAAGTTCTAAACTTCTTAATATGTGGTATACGCGCAACGCACGTAGGAATAAGTTCTTTCGTCTTTTAGATTATTTTCAATGTGCCATGTATTTCAAAGTTATTGTAAATTTTTTATTGGCATGATGATATAATCCTATTAATTTATGATCACGCTTTAATTATTGATTTAACTCCATGATGCTTAGTATTTTATGTTCATCTATAACTTTATTCATATATTTGATATTTCTTTTTATATTGTTATCATGTCAATTTTGGTTGTATAAACTTTCTTGAGATGAGAATAAGCAGACGAATCAAAGAAGGGAATAAAATAGGATTTGAAATGGTGAGAATAACTCTAAATTTTTTTAGATGACGAGATTCATTTTTCTTATTCAAAATCTTTAAATTTCCGTGTTTGTTGCTAAATATTTCTCCTTTGAAATTACAACAATTGAAAATGTAATACAAGGTTAGTATATATGAAAATTATCACAAATATATCAATGTTAAATTGATAAGAAAAAACTACAAAATCGGGATGAAGCATCTGTAGCCAAATACATTGTTTTTTCACATATATTTACTTGACGCGAGGCATACGTGCAATGCACGTACACTAAACTAGTAGTGTAAAAGAAATAAGGCACATAAAAGTATAATGATAGTGTAATTTTTTTTTACTGTCATCAAATCTAAGTGAAATGAAGTTTACATCAGGTTAAGAGTCAGCTAGGCAGCAGTATGCACAGAGGTTCGCCTTGTAACCTTTGCCATGGGTAGGGGGGTTGTCGTCCCCCGCCCCGGTAACTTCAGCAGCCCAGTGTACTAAACTCATGCGCGGAGTTTTGGAAAGGGTCAGACCACAAGGGTCTATTGTATTTAGCTTTACCATACATTTCTGCATATATGTATGTATGTGTATATATATCTTAAATAACATGTATTCCCTTCGTTTTGATTTATACGGACCTGTTTGATTGGGCACGAAGCTTAACACGAAAAAAGAGAACTTTTGAATTTGTGATGTAAAATGAGGCATATATATTTTGTGTGGCTATAAATTTGAATAAAAGTAAATTGTTTCCAAATATAGAAATGAGTTATTCTTTTTGGCACAGACTAAAAAGGAAATAGTTCATGTAAATTGAAACTCAGTGATAGGTTTACAATACCTTGGCTTTATATTTTGATGATCTAACATACTTACTGTCCAAGAACCAGATAAAGAGCCTGACGCACACTTGGTACATAACTTAATCAACGGACTCAAGCTAATGTGAGCTTTATGACTTCAAAAGATAAAGAATCAACTCAGAGACCTGATCACTTTGAGTTTCCTTGACAACAATACGAAGTTAACTCTCTACAGCTGGAAAGTGACTGCTTGCACTGTACATGAAAACAGTGCAGCACAGTGTAGCAGCTATTTCTTACTTGGAAGGACCTTGTACCAACCAAGTGATTACATCATTCAAGTGATTCCATCCAAGTTGTATTAACAAGAAACATTACAACAAAACATCACTTGAACACTTGTGAATTAATTCAAGCACTCCAAGATATGATAATCAAGCATTCAATTCACAAGTGCATCAAAAATAAAGTACAACACCATTACGGACTAGTTCCTACAATAAGTCTCTTGTATGTCCTTAGTTGAGTTGTAACTTTGTACTTGTTCTTCATTGTAATTCCTACTTTACTTATCTAGAAGCATTAATTAGGAACTCTTTGTTAACCATAAACCTTTAGTGTTTGTGTCGTGACTAGAGTTAGTCATGAGTTGAAGTCTTTGTAATAAGTGTAATGCAAAGTGGCTTGAAATAGGTGTATTACAAGTTATTGAGGGATTAAGAGTTTAATTCCTAGGTTGCATAGGTTGTAATCTAAAGATTTCTCATAATGAAATTGAAATTCTACCAGTGTAGGTCGTGGTTTTTTGATCCACTTGAGTAGGGATTTTTCCACGTAAAATCCCTTGTGTCATTTACTTACTGTTGCATTAGCGTATTTTGTAGAAACTGTTATAGGACTAGGTCTCTATACAGTTTGGTGGAATTATATATTCTATCAATTGGTATCAGAGCGGGTTCTTTCTAAAAGGTTAACACCTAGAGAGGATCCTCATCATGGCTACTCCACCAAACTTCGAGGAAGGAGAATCAACCTGTAGACCCCTAAAATTCAACGGCCAATACCGTGGTTGGTGGAAAACTAGAATGCATGATTTTATCATGGAAGAAGATTCCGTGTAACGACCCGACCGGTCGTTTTGAGCTCTAACGCTTCGTTCAGCGGTTTGAATTTATGAGCAGCTCCATTTCAGGTATTATGACTCGTAGGTGTGGTCGGAATTGAATTTCGGAAAGTTTAGAGCTGATTTGGAAAGAAAATTCTCATTTCAGAAGACTTAAGTTGGAAGAATCAACTAAGATTTGAATTTGAGTAAACGACCCTAGAATCAGGAATTGAGGGTTCCACCAGGTTCGTATGATGATTTCGGACTTGGGCGTATGTTCGGATCGGGTTTTGGATAACCCGGGAGCGTTTCGACGTATATTATGCAAGTTAGCATTTTAGAAGAATTTCATAGATTTGGTCTTGAAGCGCATTTCAGTGATGTTGATGTCCGTTTGGGATTCCGAGTCTGGGAATAGCTTCGTATGGTGATTCTGGAGTTGGCAGCGCGATCAGAAGTGAATTTGGATGTCCGTAGGTCATTTGGCTAAAGGTAGAAATTTGAAGGTTTTTGAGAAATCCGACCGGAAGTGGAAGTTTTGATATCGAGGTCGGAATGCGATTACGGAAACTGGAGTAGGTCCGTAATGTCGAATATGACTTGTGTGAAAAATTTGGGGTCAATCAGACGTGATTTGATAGGTTTCGGCATCGGATGTAGAAGTTGGCAATTTCTAAGTTCATAAAGTTGGGATTCGGGTGCGATTCGTGGTTTCAATGTTGTTTGATGTGATTTGAGGCCTCAAGCAAGTCCGCATTATGTTTTGAAACAGGTTGGTATAATTGGACGGGGTCCCGGGGGACTCGGGTGGATTCCGGGTGGTTAACAAATCAATATTTGAAGTTGAAGAAGGCTGAAGGTTGCTGTCATCTGGTGTGACCACACCTGCGAGGATTTGGCCGCAGGTGCGATTAAGGGCGCCGCAGGTGCGAAATTAGGATGGAGCCAAGGAGGCCGCAGGTGCGGGGCGCACCTGCGGAAGCGCAGGTGCGACAAGGGGACCGCAAGTGCAAAAATAGGCCTGGGCAGATTGTTTTTAAGCGAGAATTTGGACATTTCTCCATCTATTTTCATATTCTATGGGCGATTTTGAGGAGCTTCAATGAGAGGATTTCGTCAAGGATCGCAAGGTAAGTAATTTCTTCACGTTTTTGAATTAAATACAAGATTATTACAGAGATTTGGTATGGGAAATTGAGGAAAATTTTGGAATGTTGAAGGAAACCTAGAAACTTGGTAAATTGGAATTTAGCCACGAATTGAGCACGAATACTTGAGTAAATTGTATAATTGAACTAGTAAAGCTATGGGTAGAATGTATCTTCTAAAAATTTCGTATTTCCAGGCACGTGGGCCCGAGGGCATTTTGGTCATTTCACTGAGCAGAGTTGGGGCATTATATAATTTGGAATTGTTGCAAGTATTATAATATATTTTCATTGGTTTGTCGTTGTTTGGATAGTTTTGGGGCGATGTGCATCCGTTGGAGTCGTCGGAAGGGCTTGGAAGCCGGTATTGGAATTTTGGAGCGAGGTAAGTCTCATTTCTAACTTTGTGAGGGGGAATCGTCCCCCTAGGTGAACTAATTAAGTATGTGTGAATATCTGCGGGGGCTACGTATGCACGAGGTGACGGGAGTCCGTGCGTAGCTACTATTATGCCATGTCCGAGTAGCCTAGGACCCACTAGCATGCCTTAGCTGTTGTACCTGTGATCTTGTCTGTAATATTAGACTGCTAATATAATTGAAATTGTAATTGAATGACTAAAGAAGATTAGAGTTTATTTTCTTAAGCATCTAAAAAGAGAATTGATTTTCTTCGCGGGCAATTGTATTTCCAGATAAGGTTGTATTATTAAACATTATAAAAACTTGGCAAGTGAATTTCGAAAAAGGATTTAAATACTATTTTGTGGTTTTTAAAAGAGAAATCGGTCATTTACTTGAGTATTTGTGTTCCCGACGTATTCGGGGTGGATTGTTGATTGTGCATGTCTGCATGTGACCGCTTCGTAATTCATATTTCGCGAGCGGAGTGTTATTTCCTCCACTCTTATGGGAGCGGGCCGTACGCCACGACGAGATTGAAAGAAATATTATGGTTCGGGCCGTTCGACCTTCGGCAGTGCATAGAGATGATTATTATGATGGCTTAGGTCAGTTTTCCTTATCCCGTATGCGCATGCTAAATTGTTAAATATTTTTCATGATTTTGAAGTAATAAGATATTTGGGGGAAAATAAAGAAGAAATTGTGGATTTATGATATTTGGGGGAAAACAAAGATGAAATTATTTATTTAAGATATTTTGGAAAATAATGAGGAAGTGGTAACTGGTTGTTTATTTCTAGTGTTTACTTGGATTTCAGTGCCTTATATATATGCTGTTTTACTACCTTTACATGCCTATCGTGTTCATCTTATACTGATAATTAATTTGCTGGCCCTTAGTGAGTTTCTAATTTGACCTCTCGTCACTACCTCTCTGAGGTTAGGCGGGCGACTTACTGAGTACACGTTGTTTTTGTACTCATGCTACACATGATGTCCGTTTTATTGCACAGGTACTTTCATAGCAATGCGAAGGATTCAGAGACTTAGGCGAGCTGCATCATCCGGAGGCGATCCGCAGCTGACAAAGTCTCCCTCGTACTATATTTATTTTCATTTTAAATTTCCTTGTCCAATCTGTATTTCGAACAAGGTTAGTAATGATTGTATAAATTCTTAGAAATTGCTCATGTACTTGTGACACCGGGTTCTGGGATGTGTTGGGATATATTTGCTAAAGTGTAATATTTAAACTATTATTTTGCTTGGCAGACTTTATTTAGTTAACATGTAATAAAGTGAAAGGAAATGATTTTCATAAATGATAAACATGAATTTATTTCAACTAATTAATAATTTGGCTTGCCTGACAATGATGTCCGGCGCTATCACGACCTTAGGGATTTTGGGTCGTGACAACATGGTATCAGAGCGCTAGGTTCCCGTAGGTCTCATGAGTCATGAGCAAGTCTAGTAGAGTCTTGCGGTTACGGAGACGTCTGTACCTATCTTCGAGAGGCTACAGGGCTATTAGGAGTACTTCCCTTCTTGATTCCTCATCGTGCGATTCGATTCCCTTAAGGCTTATGCGTAAGTTTATTCTTACTCCATCTTACGCGTCGCGAAATGCTTGCTATGAATCAGGAATTTGAGGAATTGAAATGGTGCTACTGATGTAATTCGAGATGTTTCCATGTATAATTGGTTGGGGCTGTTGTTATAGCCCTGCAAAAGAATAATATGTTGTTTCAGCTCAATAGCTGTGTTTCTGAGAGCGTTAAGGCTATGCTCAGGTAGTGATGATGCTTGCGATTGGTTATCGTGTGATGTCGATATGAAGATAGAATGCTTACCCATATGTTGGGGTGATGAATAGTTTGAGGGGAAGTCTTCTCAGAGTGTGATTTCGAGATTACGGTATTTTAGTTCCGGCAGGGGGAAGACATTTGGATTATGAATGGTCCGGTTGGGGTTGATTAAGTAGTAAGACTAGGTGTCTTCAAGTGAGGTGGGATATGCACATGTGACGTGAATTCGTCGTCATAAATCGAATGGAATGTGTTAAGTTTGTCGGTGCTATGATTTCTTCGGTTGCGTGGGGTCAGAGTATTGAGAAGGAGTATTGAAGAATGCGGTTAGCAGAGACCGCGAGGTGTGGTGGTTCAGTACCGGATGAGTGTTGATAATGAAGGCAGCTAGAGAAAGATGATCTTCAGAGAGCTTGAGGTCGTGGTGATCTGTTGGTTTGAGAGCTACAAAGAATGGTCTTGAAGTGAGGCTAGGCGGTGGTTCCATTTCTAGGAGGCCAGGTGTAAGAAATGGAAGTCTAGCAGCCGCAAAGTGGGGGAGCGGCAAGCATAGCTTGGAATTTGGAGATATTGTCGCACATTTAATAGATGTCCATGATGAGCGGACGGACTAGTAAAGTTGGTAAATGAAGCAGGGCGTAGGATGGGGTATTGAAGTCGCAGACAGCGTGCATTTCAACGTCGTTGGAAGGTGTCCACGGGTGATTTCCACAAGTGGGTCATCTCCTGTGAATATGGTAGCGGTAGCATGGTTGGCAGGTCTCGGTGAGGGGTTCTAGTGGCTATTCGGTAGGAGGCGGAAAGTGTGAATGATGCTAGAGAATTTGAGTACTTAGGGAGTGCTAGCAAGAGAATTTGGAAGAATTGGACGGATTGGTTGAGCAAGATCGTGTTATCAAAGGAGAAATGATCTCGGCATGGTCTAGAGTGGTGCAGGGAGTAGCTTCGGGCTAAGTGGGGGAGTCCTACCATCTGTAGTTGGGTTGTAGGGTTGTCTTCTCATAGGGTTACAGATTGTCAGCGTGTTGACAAGTTATTTCAGCTAAGGGAAAGGGAGTTCATGTGCTAGAAGAGCCTTGGAGTTGATTGTATGCAGGGCCAGCCAGAGTGGGTGACTCTCAATAGCGGTCTTAGTGAGTTCAACAGTTAAGAATGCGGCGTTTTAAGGGTTGCAGAGTAATTTCTGAGAAAAAGGAGAATGGTTGGAATGTTCTATGGTGTGATTCAACATACAGGATAGTATTGGAAGAGTGGGAGAAATAAGCTCCGGATTGTAGAAAGATGATCAGGATGGTATAAGACGGGTTGCGGGATTTAGGCAGCATAGTCTCGTGAATCAAGGTCACTTGGGATGAGTGAGGGTTGAGCTTGCTATGAGTTGAAGGAAGTTGCTATTATTCCTGAAGCAATTGAAGATGATTAAAAGAAGATAGATTGATTATCGATGGTTGAAATGACACATTTACGGAAGTGATCAGTTCCTTCGGTGTGATTAAGTTATGCATGTGGTTTGTGCCGGTGTGTGCAGGGCTTGTCGTCCGTCGTGATGGATTTCATGTGGGAGCATTTGAGGTGCTATGGCTTGTCAGGTGTAGGCGGATCCCGGAAGGGTTATGGTGGTATAGGCTACTATTTAAGGATTTGCATGTTGGGTTATTGTGCAAATTCACTCGTGTGTTGAGATGGTACTCCTGAATTGAGTTAAGTAAAAGGTTTCTAAATGATGAAGTATTCACCCTATTGGTGGTTCAGAAGTTGTGATGGAATTCTTGCGCTACCTCATATTGGCATGTTAGGTGCGGTAAACAGTATGTAACTGGGAGTGAGAATCGAGATTGCGATTCGGTGTTGATAAGGATGTCATGAGATCGGAAGAGCAAGAAGGAGTGATTTGAAAGTTCAGAGAAAGCTGGTGTTATCTTCAGTGTCGCCTGAGATTGATATTCCGTGGAAGAGGCTTTGTACCATGGTCATGGGTTCTTGATGTGTCTTGTTGCCTTGTGTGGAAGGTCGTGGAAGCATGACCGCGAAAAGATTGTACGAGTGTGACATGTTGTCACTTGATGGATTGAAGATTTGGACTGAGTATAAAGAAGTGCAATATTGCGTATTTGAGAAGTTATGCCTGAGAGGCGTTCAGTTCATTTGGTTATGGATTGTGGGGTGTTTGTCCCGGCTTTGATGGTTGTTCTTGCATATTATGAGAGAAAGTGGGTTAATGTGGACCCAGGTAGAGCTATTAGCTTAGTTTAGTGCGAGCAAGGTAGACTCGATGTTTGTGGATGGATTTAAATATGATTATGGGCTCCGTATGAGCCAGGCATGTGTATTTCAGTAAAAGCGCTTTTCATGGAGAGGTATTAGAACAATAGATGTTGCTCCGTCTTCGTCAAATTCAGGTGATCTAATGATTGTGCCGTGTGCGGTGTGAAACGGCTTGATAATTTCCTATGTGTTGAGGTCCCGCATAGGGGGGATGTTAGGGGAGCAGGATAGCTCTTGAGATCCAGAGTGTGTGTGTATATATATATCGCACCTCAGTTGTGCTTGAGTTTTGTAGCATGCGGCTTTATCAGTCTCCCCAGGATGGTATTATGCACTTAGCGTGCTTATGATTGATATTCAGTAATTTGTGTAATAGTGAGCGATTCAGCTCCGTGTATATTTCCTTATGTGAGTTTTATGATAGGATCGGGTGGCACGCTGCAACGGGTATATTATTTGGATCGGGTTGCACGCCGCAACAGTGTGATGATGAGAAGAGTTAATATATTTATTTTTCTTATGTATTATTTCCTATTTTCTGAGAAAAGTTCATATTAGTTGCATGAGTTGAATAGTCCCTTCCTGAGTCATTTCTTATTTATCATGTTCGAGTTATGGCCTATTGGCGCGATGTGGTATCATGTGAGATTGTTGGTCATGTTTGGGGTGATTTGTTGCCTGAGCAGTTCATACTGGGTGAGACGAGATTATGAGATCAGGGATCAGTGCGATAAGGTTATGTGAAGTGTATATTAAAGAACAAATACCATTATTCAGGTTCATAATGAAGTGATGATTCTAGTCAAGATGAGGTATTGAAGGATTTGTTAACTCTGCAGTTGGGTATGAATTTCTGCACATTTCCTCCGTTGTGGTGGTATCGTCAGCATTATAGCAGGATGTCTGTATATTTGTTATGAGGTGCATCGAGAGCACTAGATTCGTGAAATTTTGGCTATTAAGGTTCAGGGAGTGTCATTGTTGTCAGATGATGAGTTATGCGGTGCATGGTGCTGATTCAGCGAGGGTATGCAGTCATGTTCTGGTATGTTGTGTGGTAGTCGATACAGTGTTTATATATTTACTAGGCCTAGCAGAGAGAATTTCAAGTGTTGGAACTAGGTTATGAGCTTATTATATGGATAAAAGAAGAAATCTTTAGATTGATCAAGCTAATGTGCTCAACTAGGTTGTGGTAGCACGGGCAGGTGCACGAGTAGTTAAATAGTGATTTCAGATAACTCCAGAGGAGTTCTTGGCACGTTCGAGGACGAACGTCGATTTAAGTGGGGGAGAATGTAACGACCCGACCAGTCGTTTTGAGCTCTAGCGCATCGTTCAGCGGTTTGAAGTCATAAGCAGCTCCATTTCAGGTATTATGACTTGTAGGTGTGGTCGGAATTGAATTTCAGAAAGCTTAGAGTTGATTTGGAAAGAAAATTCTCATTTCAGAAGCCTTAAGTTGGAAGAATCAACTACGACTGGAATCTTGAGTAAACGACCCCAGAATCAGGAATTGAGTGTTCCAGCAGGTTCATATGATGATTTCGGACTTGGGCGTATGTCCGGATCGGGTTTTGGATAGCCTGAGAGCGTTTCGGCGTATATTATGGAGGTTAGCATTTTAGAAGAATTTCATAGATTTGGGCTTGAAGCGCATTTCACTGATGTTGATATCCGTTTGGGATTCTGAGTCTGGAAATAGCTTCGTATGGTGATTCTGGAGTTGCGAGCGTGATCGAAAGTGAATTTGGATGTCCGTAGGTCATTTGGCTAAAGGTAGAAAGTTGAAGGTTTTTGAGAAATCCGACCGGTAGTGGAAATTTTGATATAAAGGTCGGAATGTGATTCTAGAAGTTGGAGCAAGTCCGTAATGTCGAATATGACTTGTGTGCAAATTTGGGGTCAATCAGACGTGATTTGATAAGTTTCGGCATCGGATGTAGAAGTTGGCAATTTCTAAGTTCATAAAGTTGGGATTTGGGTGCGACTCGTAGTTTCGATGTTGTTTGATGTGATTGAGTCCTCGAACAAGTCCGCATTATGTTTTGGAACAGGTTGGTAAAATTGGACGGGGTCCGGGGGCCTCGGATGGATTCCGGGTGGTTAACGGATCAATGTTTTAAGTTGAAGAAGGCTGAAGGTTGCTGTCATCTGGTGTGACCACACCTGCGAGGATTTGGCCGTAGGTGCGGCTAAGGGCGCCGCAGGTGCGAAATTGGGTTGGAGCCAAGGAGGTCGCAGGTGCGGGAGATTTGGGCGCACCTGCGGAAGTGCAGGTACGACAAGGGGACCGCATGTGCGGAAATAGGCCTGGGCAGATTGTTTTTAAGCGAGAATTTGGACATTTCTCCATCTATTTTCATATGCTATGGGCGATTTCGGGGAGCTTCAAGGAGAGGATTTCGTCAAGGATTGCAAGGTAAGTAATTTCTTCACGTTTTCGAATTAAATATAAGATTATACATAGATTTGGTATGGGAAATTGAGAAAAATTTGTGAACGTTGAAGGAAACCTAGAAACTTGGTAAATTGGAATTTAGCCACGAATTGAGCATGAATATTTGAGTAAATTGTATAATTGAACTAGTAAAGCTATGGGTAGAATGTATTTTCGAGAAATTTTGAATTTCCGGGCACGTGGGCCCGAGGCATTTTGGTCATTTCTTTGAGCGGAGTTGGGGCATTATATAATTTGGAATTGTTGCAAGTATTATAATATATTTTCATTGGTTTGTCGTTGTTTGGATAGTTTTGGGGCGATGTGCGTCCGTTGGAGTCGTCAGAAGGGCTTGGAAGCCGATATTGGAATTTCGGAGCGAGGTAAGTCTCCTTTCTAACTTTGTGACGGGGAATCGTCCCCCTAGGCGAACTAATTAAGTATGTGTGACTATCTGCGGGGGCTACGTCCGCACGAGGTGACGGGAGTCCGTGCATAGCTACTATTATGCCATGTCCGGGTAGCCTAGGACCCACTAGCATGCCTTACCTGTTGTACCTGTGATCTTGTCTGTAATATAAATTGTAATTGAATGACTAAAGAAGATTATAGTTTATTTTCTTAAGCATCTAAAAAGAGAATTGATTTCCTTCGCGGGCAATTGTATTTCCGGATAAGGTTGTATTATTAAACATTATAAAAAC
>ML428759.1:35899-123052 GCA_005239525.1 Nicotiana knightiana | reverse complement strand
CGCAGGTGCGGGAGATTTGGGCGCACCTGCGGAAGTGCAGGTACGACAAGGGGACCGCATGTGCGGAAATAGGCCTGGGCAGATTGTTTTTAAGCGAGAATTTGGACATTTCTCCATCTATTTTCATATGCTATGGGCGATTTCGGGGAGCTTCAAGGAGAGGATTTCGTCAAGGATTGCAAGGTAAGTAATTTCTTCACGTTTTCGAATTAAATATAAGATTATACATAGATTTGGTATGGGAAATTGAGAAAAATTTGTGAACGTTGAAGGAAACCTAGAAACTTGGTAAATTGGAATTTAGCCACGAATTGAGCATGAATATTTGAGTAAATTGTATAATTGAACTAGTAAAGCTATGGGTAGAATGTATTTTCGAGAAATTTTGAATTTCCGGGCACGTGGGCCCGAGGCATTTTGGTCATTTCTTTGAGCGGAGTTGGGGCATTATATAATTTGGAATTGTTGCAAGTATTATAATATATTTTCATTGGTTTGTCGTTGTTTGGATAGTTTTGGGGCGATGTGCGTCCGTTGGAGTCGTCAGAAGGGCTTGGAAGCCGATATTGGAATTTCGGAGCGAGGTAAGTCTCCTTTCTAACTTTGTGACGGGGAATCGTCCCCCTAGGCGAACTAATTAAGTATGTGTGACTATCTGCGGGGGNATATATATATATATATGCTGTTTTACTACCTTTACATGCCTATCGTGTTCATCTTATACTGATAATTAATCTGCTGGCCCTTAGTGAATGTCTAATTCGACCTCTCATCACTACCTCTCTGAGGTTAGGCGGGCGACTTACTGAGTACACGTTGTTTTTGTACTCATGCTACATTTGCTGTGCATTTTATTGCACAGGTACTTTCATAGCAATGTGGAGGATTCAGAGACTTAGGCGAGCTGCATCATCCGGAGGCGATCCGCAGCTGATAGAGTCTCCCTCGTACTGTATTTATTTTCATTTTAAATTTCCTTTTCCAACCTGTATTTCGGACAAGCTTTGTAATGATTGTATAAATTCTTAGAAATTGCTCATGTACTTGTGACACCGAGTTCTGGGATGTGTTGGGATATATTTGCTAAAGTGCAATATTTAAACTATTGTTTTACTTGGCAGACTTTCTTTAGTTAACATTTAATAAAGTGAAAGGAAATGATTTTCATAAATGATAAACAAGAATTTATTTCGACTAATTAATAATTTGGCTCGCCTGACAATGATGTCCGGCGCCATCACGACCTTAGGGATTTTGGGTCGTGACATTCCGAGTTGTGGGATGTTATTTGTGATGGCCCTTATGTCCCAACAAAGAAGGCTGGAGACCCTACTGTGACGATGCCAAAGACCAGGAAATAATACAACTATGCTGACAGGAAAGCTGTGGAGAAAAACTTTTGTGCCAAGAAAATTTTGGTGTGTGACTTAGGACCTGATGAATAGAACAGGATCT
The DNA here is from genome assembly GCA_005239525.1 of Nicotiana knightiana. NCBI lineage: Eukaryota > Viridiplantae > Streptophyta > Magnoliopsida > Solanales > Solanaceae > Nicotiana > Nicotiana knightiana. Next base: position 121,597 of record ML428759.1, on the reverse strand, counting down.
CATCTTGTCAATCCGTCAGGGAGATATGGGAAGCTTTACAAACAGCACATGAAGGAACCACTCAAGTAAAATAGTCCAAGATTGATATGCTCACCACTGAGTATGAGCTCTTTCGAATGAAGGATGATGAATCCATTCAAGATATGCACACTCGATTCACCTCCATCATAAATGATTTACACACGCTTGGTGAAATCATTCAAAGGAACAAGCTCGTGAGGAAGATTTTTAGTGTTCTGCCCAGCTCCTGGGATTGTAAAGTGAACGCCATTACTGAAGCAACGGATTTGCAGGCGCTAACTCTAGATGAGCTGGTTGGGAATCTGAAAACCTATGAAATGAAGAAGAAGAAGGAAAGTGAAATACGAGAATCAAAGAAGGAAAAGAACCCAGTACTCAAAGCATAAAGCAATGACTCAAGTGAGGAGGATAGCGGCATAGCTTACTTAACCAAAAGGTTTCAAAAAATAGTTTGAAGGAATGGAGGCATACCAAAGAGGGGTAGTTCCAGCAAACCAAAGAATTCTGATCTCTGTCAAAGTGTGGTAAGCCAGGGCATTTCATCAAGGATTTATCTCTCCTGAAGCAAGAACATTTCAAGTACAACTCTGATAAAGCATCCAAGAGGAACCCGGTTCCTGATAAACGCTTCAAAAGAAAGAATGCCGCTGAAAATGTTGTGAAGCAAGCTCTTGCAGCATGGGGAGATTCCTCCAGTGAATCTGAAGAAGAAAATGATGCAGGTGATAGTTCTATGATGGCAGTTGAAAGTGAAGCAAATGTATATGATTCAATATTTGCTTTGATGGCTCAACCAGACGATGAAAATGATGAGGTAAACTTTCGGAAAGTTGAGAGAAATATGAAATCCTACTCTCCTAAAAAAACTCATGTCATTAGCTAATGTGTTAATTGATGCTTACCATAGTCTTGTAAACGATAAGGATGCCTTAACTATGGAGTTACGAGATGTTGAGCGAACAAGAGATGACTTGGTAGTTTGTGTTGTTGATTTGAAGGAAACAATAGATAATCTGAAAAATGAAAAGGAGGTTCTAATTGAGAAAATTGCTAGTGTAGAACATGAAAGAGAATTTCAGTAAAGAGAAAGATGCCTTAGTGGAGAAAGTTTCTTCTATTGAGGAAGAAAGAGATGACCTCTCAGTTGTAATTATAGACTTAAAGGAATCAATAGAGGAACTTAAGGTTGAATGTAGGCCTGAAAATTCTGAAAAAGGGAAAAAGATTGCAAATGAAGCACACATTAAGCTTGTAAATGAGTTGAACATGGTGAAAACTATCTTGTGTGCTGAACTTGAGAAAAATAGATAGCTTCAGACATACATAGAAAGAGTGAAGAGTGATTTAGAAAAGTCTCTTAAGTGGACCTGGTCCTCTGATGTTGTTACTTCCATGTATGTTAACAATAGTGGAAACATGCAGGGAATAGGGTTCCAAAAGGAGAGAACTCCTTATAACTCTCACATCAAGTATGTCACTCTACCCGATAATTGTTGTGTACCTACTGTGGGAACAATGGGTATTTTAAAGAAAATTGTAAAGCCAGGGTTCAGTCTCTTCAGAAAAACAAAGTTTTTGCTGAAAAGGGACAAGGTGCCACTCATAAAAGGTGCATGTTACCTGCATGGACTAGAAGAGCACTTATTCATCCCTTTTCTCATTGCAAGGACCCAATCTTATTTAGGTTCCAAAATCTAACCCTTGATTTTCTTGTGTAGGGAACATTGAAATGAAGCAGTCAACAATTGTTCATGGCCAGTGGATGCTCAAAGCACATGACTGGGAATACCATGGACTTCCTTTCACTAAAAGCCCTGCAAAGAGGAAGTGTATCCTTTGGAAATGGGAAAAAGGGGTACATTCTTGGTGTTGGAAAAATTGTAAAGTCTCTCACTCACTCAATTGAGAACGTGTACTATGTCGACGGTCTTAAGTAAAGTCTCTTGAGTGTTTCTCAAATATGTGATAAAGGAAGCAAGGTGGAGTTCTTGTCGAAGATATGCACATCTATAGATCTTGTAACTGGAGAAGTGGTACTTGTGGCCAAAAGATACAAGAATATCTACGTTGCTAATTTCGGGTCCTTACAAAGTGGTGATCTGAGCTGCTTGAAAGCAGTTGATGATGATGTTGAACTGCGGCATAGAAGACTGGGGCATGCAAGCTTCTCTATACTGAATAAACTGGTTCACAAGGACCTGGTTCGTGGTCTGCCCAAGTCAAAGCTCAAAGAACACAAAGTTTGTGATGCCTGCGCTAGAGGAAAGCATGTGAAATCCTCATTCAAGCCAGAAGAATGTTAGAACCTCAAAACCACTTGATCTCCTTCATATGATCTATGTGGCCCTATGAGAGTGTCAAGCAAGGGAGGAAAAAGATACATATTTGTGATAGTAGATGACTACTCCAGATTCACTTGGACTCTGTTCCTCAAAACCAAAGATGAGACCTTTGAAGTTTTTGTAGCCTTTGTGAAGAAGACTCGATTGAAAATGGAATCAAAAGTAGCATGTATCAGATCAGATCATGGAACAGAAATCGGCAATGCTAAGTTTGATGAATTTGCAACGAGAATGGAATCACCCACAACTTCTCTGCTCCAAGAACTCCACAACAAAATGGAGCCGTGGAAAGGAATAATAGAACTCTTGAAGACATGGAAAGAACTATGCTGATCCATAGTGGGATTGCTAAGAACTTCTAGGCAGAAGCTGTCAGCACTGCCTGCTACTTGGTAAACAGGTGCATGATTAAGTCTCTCTTGAACAAAACTCCCTATGAGTTGCTGAATAGAAGGAAGCCCAAGTTGACTCACCTAGAACATTTGGATGCAAATGTTATGTTCTCAACAATGGAAATGATCAGCTTGGAAAATTTAATGCCAAGAGTGATGAAGAAATTTTTCTGGGATACTCTTCGCAAATTAAGGCCTACAAGGTATACAACAAGTGGACTCAGTGTATTGAGGAGAGTGTTCATGTAATCTTTGACGAGTCTTATCTCTCCTGTGAGAAGAGCAAGAAGGATGATCAAGATGGAGAGCTTCTACTAGTTCCAGGAGAGGTCATTGATATGGAAAATAGAAAGGCTGATATGATGAGTCAAGTGAAGGAGACAGGTGAACACAATGGAACCTCTTCCTCATTAGCCGGAGAGGAACCATGTACTACAATCACAACCACTGAAGCTGAAGAAAGAGTGGTTGATGCAGTTCAAAGTACTCCACAGGTAGCAAAAAGAAGGATGCAAGAGGAACCATGTACTACATCTCCACCTCTCGAGCCATGGTGGATCTAATACCTGAATGCAACCCTGCTACAAACCTCCGAACTCTCTCAGCATCGGTGGGCAATATCATAAGAGCATGGATTGACAGCTCTGAAAATCTGGCCTCATAATCTGCCACGGACATCTACCCCTGCTCTAACCGCTCAAACTGACCCCTCAGCTCTTCCCTCTCAGAGGGTGGAATATATCCATCCAAGAACATTTGTGTGAACGACTCCCAAGTGATAGTAGGAGAATCGGCTAGCCTGCTGAGAATATAAGACTGCCACCACCTGCGAGCTCTGCCCTTTAACTAGAATGCATTGAAATCCACTCCATGGGATGCTAGGATCCTCATGTTGTGCAGTCTATCCCTACACCTATCAATGAAGTCCTGGGCATCCTCACCTTGCTCACCCCCGAAGACTGGAGGGCGCAAGCGGGTCCATCTGTCTAACATCTTATGCTGGTCGCCACCCACAGCTGGTCTGGGCTCTAGTGCTGCCGCTACAGGCTGGATACAATCCATGGGCAGTGTACCCGGGGTGGGATGTAATGCTGCTATAGGTCCTGTGGCCTGGGCACTAGGGGTCTGGGCTCCCCCTCTCGCTTGTGAAGTGGCAGGATCTGCTGGAAATAAACCAGCCTGGGGCATGGAGTCCATGAATCTCATCATACGACCCATGACTTCATGGAAGCCTGGCCCCGTCATAAAGTCTACGGGTGCTGGATCTGCTGGAGGCACCTCATCCTACTCCTCTAATATAGGGTCCTCTGGTGGCGGGATCGGTATAGATCTGGGACGCCCTCGCCCCCTACCACGGGCAGGTGACCTACCCCTGCCCCTACCACGACCTCGAGCGGTAGGGGTAGCACCCTCTCCCAGATCAGGAACATGAGATGCACGCGTCCTCACCATATGTGAGAGAATAGAAGAATGAATTTAGTAAATCATAGGCTGCACGATAAAGTAAGAATAATTAGAAGTTTCCTAACACCCCGTAGCCTCCTGAAGATAAGTACAGACGTCTCCGTACCGATCCGCAAGACTCTACTGGGTTTGCCCGTGACTCGTGAGACTTACGTTAACCTAATGCTCTGATACCACGTTGTCACGACCCAAAATCCCACGTGGGTCGTGATGGCGCCCAATACCGGGGTCAGGCAAGCCAACAATTGCTTACTAGTGAAGTTTTCCTTATTAACATACCAACCCCACATGTTTCCCAAAGTTTACACTTAACTTATAAAAAAAATAGAAGCGGAAGCATTTATCAATTTAAGTACATACTACCAAAATGATCGTGATCCAATACATATATACACATACAGTCCCAAAATAGAATCTACTAAGTGCGTGCCAGGAACTAGTGTCACAAGTCAATATGCGACTAGTAGAATATACAAAAGAAAATGATACAAGAGGTACTACTGTCTGAAAGGATATAGACAGAAATAAACATAAGGTAACTCCATAGCATAGCTGGGAATCGCCAAGGGAGGCAGCTCACCGTGGAGTCAGGTCCGGAATATGTCAAGCTCTGATCGGATAACTAGAAACACCAGCCCCAGAACCTGTACAATTAAGTACAGAAGTGCAACATGAGTACATAAATATGTATATGTACCCAATGAGTATCCCACCTAACCTCGAAGAGGTAGTGACGAGAGGTCGACATGACACTCACTAAGGTCCAACAGTATAAATTAACAGAATGTAATGAAACAGTAGGCATGTAAGGCAGTGAAGCAACAAGTACATATATGTAAGATACTGAAATCCAGGAAGAAGGCCGAGGATAGATAAAACAATTACCACTTCGCTTTTTCATAAATATCTGTCAGATAAATTTCATGAAATTTAATAACAATAAAGCATACGCATGCATGGTGAGGCTAACCGGCCAGAGTCACAGGATAGTCACGCTCGTGCATTGCCGAAGGATCGATCGGCCCGTCCTAAAAGTGCGCCTCTCAATAGAGTGGGGGAAATCACACTCCGCTCGCGAAATACAATTTGCGAAGCGGTCACATGCACATACATTATTCCTTTTTAAAAGAGAATGCCTTTCCATAATCAAATTTCTTACAAGTTTTTCTCAACTTTCATAACTTCGGGAATTTAAACAATATGAAGTGTAAATTCAGAACGCATATAGTTCATATCAAATAAAACACAAGGCATGATGCGGGCCTAACTATCCGGACATAATAGAAATAGTCTCTACGTACAGACTCTCGTCACTTTTGTACGTACGTAGCCCCCACAAATTAGCACATTTAGCATTTAAATCAACTAGGGGGACAATTCCCCCTTACAAGGTTAGAAAGGAGACTCTCCGAAATCTACCCTCGACGGCTCGCAACTAGCCAAATATAGTATAATTACATCAACTCATGATCAAAGAAGAAGAATTAACCTATTAACCCAAAATTCACCATTCTTGAAGAATTACCCAATTTCCACCTCGAGCCCCCATGCTCGAATATCGAGAATTAATGAAGGGGTCGCTCACTAGTAGCCTAAGGATCAAGATTACGCAGCTTTACTGGAATGCATGGAAATCATTGGGTGATTTTCACAAATTCTTAAGAACCCTAACTTGTACTATCCAAATTCTTGATTATTTGATGTTTTAGTAATTAATTCTAGTTGAATTCCATGTAAAATTTAGGAAAATAGAGAGAAATTACTCACCTTAGCACTATATAGGTCGTGGAGGGTGCTTCTCAAGCTTGAAGGCTCTCTAACGGAGTTTTTAGATGAAGAAGAATGAAGAAAACCCAGTTTTTAAACATTTAAATAGGTCTGCCTACAGGTGTTTCCGCACCTGCGGCCCAGGGACCGCACCTGCGGTCCCGCACCGACGAGAAAGGAATCGCACCTGCGAAAAATGGCAAGGGAACTGGGGATCGCACCTGCGGAGGGGTTTCCGCACCAGCGGACCCGCTCCTTCAGAAATTGTTCCGCACCTGCGAAGGTAGGGGGGCCCTTGGGATTTCACACCTGCGAGGCTGGCACCGCAGGAGCGTTCCCGCACCTGCGGCTGGGCAATCGCACCTGCGGTCACACCAGCAACAGCTGCACCAACAGTGGTTTTAGCTGGTTTTTGGCCTCGTTAGGTGCCTGGGTGGAACCTAGGCCCACCCGAGCCCTAATCCAAATATACCCACGAGTCTTAAATCATAATACGGACTCGCTCGAGCCTTCAGAACACCCAAAACAACGCTAAAACTCAAATTCACACCCCAAACCCCAATAACCAAACTTAGGAATTTTAAGTTTTTTAGACTTCGCTCACAACGAGCCGAACCGACCTATACAACTCGGAATGACCCCAAATTTTGCAGGCAGGTCATAATTAACATAACTGAACTATTCCCGATCTCGGAATTCATTTCGAACCTCGATAACACAAAAACATGCCCCAAACCAAAATATGAACTTAAAGAACTTCTTATTTCAATATTGGGCGTCAAAATGCCCCTGGGTCATCAGAAACCCAATCTGAACATACGCCCAAGTCCGAAATCATCACACGAAGCTATCAGAACCAATAAAACTCTATACCGAGATCGTTTACCCAAAATGTTGACCGAAGTCAAACTTGGCCTTAAAGGCCAACCTTAAGGAACCAATTGTTACTATTGCACTCTAAACACTTCCGAATCCCGGACCACCAGTCCTCACAACTCATAAATCATAAAAATCCTCTATGGGAAGTTTCATTTAGGGGAACGGGGTCCGATAATGCAAAACGACCGGTCGGGTTGTTATAATTTTTGATGTTATTTTAGTGGTTTAATTACTCGAATAAGTTCGTAGGATGATTTCGAAGTCGTGTGTATATTTGGTTTTGAGCCCCAAGGGCTCGGGTGAGTTCCGGATAGGTGTCAGGGTGCTAAACATAGGAAGTTTCTGGTGTTTTTTGGCTGTTCTGGTGTTCCGTGATTTGTTCTTCGCGATCGCGGTGTGATTCACGCATCGCGATGTTCATATGGATAGGGTTGGGAAATTACCTTACGCGAACGCAGGGCCTTGAACGCGATCGCAGAGCATGGGGGTGGTGCTCTACGCGATCGCGAGGGGCCTCACGCGATCGCATAGCGTTACAGGGATCTGGGGGCAAAGCAGCGTGTTGCTCTACGCGATCGCGATCGCTTGGTCGCAATCACGATGGTCAGTGTCCAGTACTCCCGCGATCGCCGTCCCTTGTTCGTGATCGCGTAAGTCTAAAACTCAGTACTCTCTGCAATCGAAACTCTCTTTCCGCGATCGCGTAGAGTAAATTCGCCCAGTGATTTTGAAGTCTTAAAAACAGAATGCTATTTCGGTATTCTTCATATTTTCACCCTCTCCTTCTTCTCCAAGCCCCATAGCCGAGTTCCAAGCTACTCTTCCTCCATAACCACTTAGGTAAGTGATCTTATCTCTAGTTTCTTCCATTTTCCTTCATCAATCATTAGAATCTAGGCCTCAAAACATGAAATCAAGGGTAGAAATTAAGGGTTTTGGGTAGAGTTAGCGCTTTTGGAAATTTTGGGGATTCAACCTCATTTTGGGGTCGGATTTCGAAACAAAGTGTATTTTCGGGTTCGTGGGGTAATGGGTGATCGGGTTTTGGTCCGAACCTCGAGTTTGGACCAAGCAGGCCTGGGGTCGAATTTTGGTATTTTTGGAAGAATCATGGGAAATGTATAATTAGGCTTTGGGATTGAGTTATTGAATTATTATTGATGTTATTAAGTCAATTATGTTTAGATATTATCGTTTCTGAGTCAGATTCAAGAGGAAAGGCCGTGATTGAAGCTTGACTTGCATACTTGGAGCCGAGGTAAGTGTTAGGCCTAACCTTAGCTTGAGGGAATAATTATATAGTCCTATTTTCTATGTGTAATTCATGTCCAATGTATAGGTGAGGTGAAGAATACCTATATGTTGTGGTCAAGCATGACCGTGAGTCGATTTTGACGAGTTATTTAATGTTCTTTAATATTCTCCGTGTTGTGAATTATTGGGAACTATGAAAGTGGTACCTTGAGGTTATTTCATGACGTAGAAAAATTATTGATTAAGTGTTCGGTCGAGGATTTTACTGTTGCCATTATAGCTCTGAGTGAGATTGGTTATAGCTGAGTCCTTTGCCGGGACAATAGAATTTTGTTGATTATTTCTGAACATTTGAAATGTCGCATTGTTAAGCATTCATATCAATTATTTCTTTTACACTCATCATGCACGAGGGAACTTTCCGTGCTGATTGATTATTATTTATGCACGAAGGAACATTCCGTGCCGATTGATTATATTTATGCACGAAGGAACATTCCGTGCCGATCGATTATTATTTATGCGCGAGGGGACATTTTGTGCCGTGTTGATGATATATATATGCACGAGGGGACATTCCGTGCCGTGATTGTGATGTTTTATGCACGAGGGGACATTCCGTGCCATGTTTATGTTGTTTATGCACGAGGGGACATTCCGTGCCATATTTTATATTGTTATGCACGAGGGGACATGCCACGCCGTTTTCTTTTCACAGTTTAATTCGTGTTGTCAATCCCTGTTATTATTTTGGGATATTTTAGACTGTTGTTTCGTTTCCGTTATTTCAGTAATTGCTATGCCTTATCCCCAGCATGTTCTCCACCGTAATTGTATTCTTGTTTATTTTCTGCTATACTATTGAACTTTACAGGTACAATTTTGTTATCGTGTCCTAGCCTCGTCACTACTTCGCCGAGGTTAGGCTCGGTACTTACTTAGTACATGGGGTCGGTTGTACTGATGCTACACCTGCACTTCTTTATGTTGTGCAGATTATGCAGCCGGACCCAGTGGACATCGCTAGTGGGAGTGTTCTTCAGTCCATCCCAGACGACACCGAGGTAGTTCCGCATGGAGTTCGTGGATCTCGGCGTCCCTGTCTATCCTTCATTCTGTCTTTTTTGTGTTTTCCAGACAGGTACATCATTTTATTTTCAAACTATTATTTTTAGTCAAATCTTAGACTAGTTCATGATATTGTGACTCCGCCTCTGGGTTGTAATTAAAAGGGATTTTTGCGTTATTAGCTATTGTTATTTAGAATTATGTTAATGCTTCCGCACTTTATTTCAATTATATAGTCAGTGTTTGTTATTTTCACTTGTTAATAAATCAATACAGTTTACACGTTAGCTTGCCTAGCGGGTGTAACGTTAAGCGCCATCACGGCCTGAAGGTGGGATTTCGGGTCGTAACAAGTTGGTATCAGAGCACTAAGTTGATTAGGTGTCACAACTCACGGACAAACTTGGTAGTGTCTGAGGGATCGGTACGGAGACGTCTATACTTATCCCCCAGTGGCTGCAAAGTTAGGAGTGACTTCACTTTTCTTCTTTTCTGTCCTGCGATTTGAAATTCTAAATGCTAGTTGAGTTTCAATTCTATTCTCTCGCAGATGGCGAGAACGCGTGCTTCCTCATCTACCGATCAGCAGCCCGACTCTCCTGTTGCAGCTCCTACGAGGGGCCGAGGTCGAGGTTGAGGCAGGGGCAGGGCTTAGCCCAGAGCAGTAGCCCCAATTGAGGACCCACAGGTAGACTTTGCCGGTGAGGTTCCTACTCAGACAGTTCCAGTTGGACCAGCTCAGATCCCAGAGGGGTTCATTGCCACCCCGGTGCTTCAGGACGCTCTAGTCCGCTTAGTGAGACTCATGGAGAGTGTGGCTCAGGCCGGTCTTCTTCCTACTGCACCAGCCGTCTCTCAGGTTGGGGGAGGGACCCAGGCTCCTGCTACTCGCACGCTAGAGCAGGTAGCTTTTCAGTTCCAGACTCTGGCACCTCAGACGGCCGGAGTAGCTCAACCGGGCATTGTGGCCCCGGCAGTTGAGGGAGCAACTATGTCAGCAGATGCTTTATGGAGATTGGATAGATTCACCAAGTTGTTCACTACTACATTTACCGGTTCACCATCAGAGGATCCCTAGGATTATTTGGACAGCTATCATGAGGTTCATCGGAACATGGGCGTAGTAGAGTCCAATGGAGTTGATTTTGCTACCTTTCGTCTTTTGGGTTCCGCCAAGACTTGGTGGAGAGACTATTGCTTGACCAGGCCAGCTGGGTCTGCACCATTGACTTGGGATCAGTTCTTTGAGTTATTCGTGGGGAAGTTCCTTCTAGTTACTCAGAGGGAGGATCTTCGGAGGCAGTTTGAGCGCCTCCAGCAGGGATATATGTCTGTCACTCAGTACGAGACCAAGTTCATCACTCTAGCTCGGCATGCTATTATGATACTCCCCACTGATCGTGAGATAGTGAGGAGGTTTATTGAGGGTTTGGCTCAGCCCATCAGGCTTCAATGTCCAAGGATTCAAGTACTGATATTTCATTCCAGGATGCGGCCAATGTGGCCAGGAGGATTGAGATGATTATGTCACAGGGTGGTGGTCAGGGGGCTGACAAGAGGCCCTGTCACTTCGATCGTTACAGTGGAGCCTCATCTGGGGGCAGGGATTCTTCAGGCAGAGGTCACCCTCCCAGACCCTATCAGTCGGCACTTCAGGTAGCTCACAGTGCACCACCAGCTCCTATTGGTGCACCACCAGCACCTATCAGTGCACCGCCGCTTCAGAGTCTCCAGGGTGGTTATCAGGGTCGACATGGCCAGTTCCAGAGTCAGCAGCCACATCAGTAGAGGCCTTGTTATACTTGCGGCGGTTTGGGGCATATTTCCAGGTTTTCCCCCCGAGGTTCTGGTGGGTCTCAGTATCAGGGTTCCCGTGCCATGGTTCCCGCATCAGGCTCACCCTCACCTCCTCAGCCAGCTAGGGGTGGCGGTCAGGGTGCCATAGGTAAAGGTCAGGATCATATAGGTAGAGGACATGCCACGAGAGGTAGAGGTCAGGCCGCAGTAGGTCGACCCAGAGATGATCAGGTTAGAGGGGCTCAGCCCCGGTGCTATGATTTTCCTGCCAGGCCTGATGCTGAGGCTTCTGATGCAGTTATTACAGGTACGGTTTCAGTTTGCAGCCGAGAGGCTTCGGTGTTATTTGATCCGGGTTCTACATTCTCCTATGTGTCTTCATATTTTTCCCCTTATTTGAGTATGCCCCGTGATTCCTTGAGTACAGATGTGCATGTGTCTACACCGGTGGGTGATTCTATAGTGGTAGATCGAGTCTACCGTACTTGCTTAGCAGTCATTGGTGGTCTGGAGACTCAGGTTGATCTTTTGCTTCTTGATATGGTTGACTTCGATGTTATTTTAGGGATGGACTGGTTATCCCCCTATTATGCTATTCTGGACTGTCATGCCAAGACAGTGACCTTGGCTTTGCCAGGGGTGCCTCATTTGGAGTGGAGGGGGACTCCTAGTCATTCTTCTGGTAGAGTTATTTATTATATGAAGGCTCGGCGCATGGTCGAGAAGGGTTTTTTGGCCTATCTGTCATATGTTCGTGATTCTAGCGCCTAGGTTCCTTCCTTGGAGTCTGTGCCCGTGGTTCGTGAGTTTCCAGAGGTATTCCATGCTGACCTTCTGGGTATTGCCACCCGACAGGGATATTGATTTTTGTATTGAGTTAGCTCAGGGCACCCAGCCTATTTCTCCTCCGCCGTATCGTATGGCCCCGCCAGAGTTGAAGGATCAGTTGCAGGATTTGTTGGATAAAGGATTCATTAGGCCTAGTGTTTCTCCTTGGGGTGCTCCAGTATTGTTTGTCAAGAAGAAATATGGCTCGATGAGGATGTGTATTGACTACCGACAGTTGAATACGGTTACTATTAAGAACAAATATCCTTTGTCGAGGATTGATAATTTATTCGACCATCTTCAGGGTGCTTCAGTGTTTTCCAAGATTTACTTGAGATCTGGTTACCATTAGCTGAGGATTAGGGCGTCTGATGTCCCTATGACAGCCTTTCGCACTCGTTATGGGCATTATGAGTTCTTGGTGATGTCATTTGGGCTGACAAATGCCCCCGCTTTTTTTATGGAGTTGATGCACCGAGTGTTCAGGTCTTATTTGGACTCATTTGTGATTGTTTTCATTGATGATATATTGATATACTCTCGCGGCCAAGAGGAGCATGAGCAGCACCTTAGAGTCGTCCTTCAGACTTTGAGGGATAGTCAGTTGTATGCAAAATTTTCCAAGTGTGAGTTCTGGTTGAGTTCAGTTGCATTTCAGGCCATGTGGTATCGTCAGAGGGTGTTCAGGTGGATCCCAAGAAGATTTTAGCAGTCAGAGATTGGCCTAGACCCACCTCAGCTACAGAGATCCAGAGTTTCTTGGGCTTAGTAGGTTATTATCGCCGGTTTGTGGAGGGCTTTTCATCCATTGCAGCCCCGATGACTAGGTTGACTCAGAAGAGTGCCCAGTTCAGGTGGTCAGATGAGTGTGAGGCGAGCTTTCAGAAGCTCAAGACAGCCTTGACCATGGCACCGGTGTTAGTTTTGCCCACAGGTTCAGGACCATATACCGTGTATTGTGATGCTTCACGGGTTGGGCTTGGCACAGTGTTGAAGCAGGATGACAAGGTTATAGCCTATGCTTCTCGTCAGTTGAAGGTTCATGAGAAGATCTATCCAGTTCATGACTTGGAGTTAGTATCTATTGTACATGCATTGAATATTTGTAGGCATTATTTGTATGGTGTGCCATGTGAGGTGTTCACGGATCATAAGAGCTTACAGTATCTGTTCAAATAGAAGGAGTTGAACATGAGGCAGATGAGATGATTTAGAGTTGCTGAAGGATTATGATATTACCATTCTTTATCATCCGGGGAAGGCGAATATATTGGCCGATGCTTTGAGCCGGAAGTTAGCCAGTATGGGTAGTCTTGCCTATTTATCAGTCAGAGAGCGACCTCTTTCTTTTTATGTTCAGGCTTTATCCAACCGATTTGTGAGATTAGAGGTTTCTGAGACTGGAAGTGTTTTGGCCCATACCATGGCCCGTTCTTCATTGTATGACCGTATTCGGGCCGGGCAGTATGATGATCGTCATTTATGTGTTCTTAGAGATAGAGTCAGGCACGGAGATGCCAATCAGGTTACGGTTGATGTTGAGGGAGTTTTGAGGATGCAGGGTCGGATTTGTGTTCCTGATGTGGATGGTATTCGTGAGTTGATACTTCAGGAGGACCATAGTTCCTGGTATTCCATACATCCGGGCGCCGCAAAATTTGCGGCAACACTATTAGTGGCGGAGGATGAAGAAGGATGTTGTAGCTTATGTAGCTCGGTCCTTGAACTATCAGCAGGTTAAGTACGAGCACCAGAGACCCGGTGGTTTGATGCAACAGATNTTTGATGCAGTATGGGTCATTGTGGATAGGCTGACCAAGTCAGCGCACTTCATTCCAGTATCAGTTTCTTATTCAGCAGAGAAGTTGGCAAGGATCTATATGAGAGAGATTGTTAGACTGCATGGTATGCCCATATCCATTATATCAGACCGAGGTACTCAGTTTACCTCCTATTTCTGCAGAGTATTTCAGCGAGAGTTGGGCACACAAATTTATTTGAGCACCACATTTCATCCTTAGACGGACGGGTAGTCCGAGCGTACTATGCAGATTTTGGAGGATATGTTGCGAGCTTATGTCATTGACTTTGATGGTTCATGGGACCAGTTCTTTCCTTTAGCTAAGTTTGCCTACAACAACAGTTATCAGTCGAGCATTTAGATGGCTCCGTATGAGGCGTTGTATGGTAGACGGTGTCGGTCTCCAATCAGATGGTTTGAGCCAGGAGAGGCTAGATTTTTGGGTTCTGAGTTAGTCCAGTATACCTTGGACAAGTTAAAGATCATTCAGGATAGACTTCGTACAGCTCAGTCTAGGAAGAAGAGTTATGCGGATCGCAAAGTTTGAGATTTGGCCTTTATGATAGGTGACCGGGTATTTCTACGGGTGTCGCCCATGAAGGGCATGATGAGATTCGAAAAGAAGGTCAAGTTGAGCCCTAGGTACATTGGTCCATTTGAGATTCTGGACAAGGTAGGAGAGGTGGCCTATAGACTTGCCTTGGCACCTAGTCTGTCAGCCGTGCATCCGGTATTTCACGTGTCTATGCTCCGGAGGTATATTGCGGATCCATCTCATGTACTTGACTTCAGTGGTGTCCAGTTGGACAAGGATTTGTCTTATGAGGAGGAGCCGGTAGCCATATTAGACCGACAGGTGCGACAGTTGAGATCGAAGAGTTATCCTTCGGTTCGTGTTCAGTGAAGAGGTCAGCCTGTTGAGGAAGCTACTTGGGAGTCCGAGCCCAATATGCGGAGCTGTTATTCCCACCTTTTCCCCGATTCAGGTACTTTTCTATGTCCGTTCGAGGAGGAATGATTGTTTTAGAGGTGGAGATTGTGATGACCCAAAAGGTCATCTTGTATAAATTTAGCAAAAACTATGTTCCGAGGCCCTGAAAGCCTCCATTAATCTCACCTCGATGTACGTGCACAGCTCGAGCGCGTAGCCGGGAAGTCTATATGTGGAAATGTGTTGAACAGATGAATTTATGATAATTAATAGAATAAAGTTGACTTTGGTCAACATTTTTTGTAAACAGACCCGGACCCGTGATTTGACGGTCCCGGAGGGTCCGTAGGAAAATATGGGACCTAGGCGTATGCCCGAAATCGAATTTCGAGGTCCCAAGTCCGAGAAATGAATTTTTAAAGAAAATTGTTTTCTGAAAATAAGAAAGACTTTTAAAAATGAACTTTGATGTGAAATCTGTGTTACCGATCCCGTATTATGGCTTCGAAGTCCGGAACAGGTTCAATATGTGTTATGTGAGTTATCTGTAAAATTTGGAAAGAAACAGACTTGGTTTGACGTGTTTCAGATCAAAATCGGAGAATTTAGAAGTTTATGAAGTTTGAGAAAATTCTATATATTTTGGAGCTTAATTCATTGTTTTTGATGTTATTTTAGTGGTTTAATTACTCGAATAAGTTCGTAGGATGATTTCGAAGTCGTGTGTATATTTGGTTTTGAGCCCCGAGGGCTCGGGTGAGTTCCGGGTAGGGGTGGGGTGCTAAACTTAGGAAATTTCTTGTGTTTTTGGGCTGTTGTGGTGTTCTGTGATTTGTTCTCCGCGGTCGCAGTGTGATTCACGCGATCGCGATGTTCATATGGATGGGGTTGGAAAATTACCCTACGCGAACGTAGGGCCTTGGACACGATCGCAGAGCATGTGGGTGGTGCTCTACGCAATCGCGAGGGGCCTCACGCGATCGCATAACATTAAAGGGATCTGGGGGCAGGGAGCATGTTGCTCTACGCGAACACGATCTCTTGGCCGCAATCGCGATGGTAAGTGTCTAGTACTCCCGCGATCGCAGTCCCTTGTTCGCGATCACATAAGTCTAAAACTCAGTACTCTCCGCGATCGCAACTCCCTTTCCGCGATCGCGTAGAGTAAATTTGCCCAGTGATTTTAAAGTCTTACAAACAGAATGCTATTTCGGGATTCTTCATATTTTCACCCTCTCTTTCTTCTCCAAGCCCCATAGCGGAGTTGCAAGCTACTCTTCCTCCATAACCACTTAGGTAAGTGATCTTAACTCTAGTTTCTTCCATTTTCCTTCATCAATCATTAGAATCTAGGCCTAAAAACATGAAATCAAGGGTAGCAATTGGGGGTTTTGGGTAGAGTTAGGGCTTTTGGAAAATTTGGGGATTCAACCTCATTTTAGGGTCGGATTTCAAAACAGAGTGTATTTTCAGGTTCGTGGGGGAATGGGTGATCGGGTTTTGGTCCGAACCTCGAGTTTGGACCAAGCAGGCCCGGGGTCGAATTTTGGTATTTCTGGAAGAATCATGGGAAATGTATAATTAGTCTTTGGGATTGATTTATTGAATTATTATTGATANGAGGGAATAGGTATAGAGTCCTATTTGCTATGTGTAATTCATGTCCAATGTATAGGTGAGGTGACGGGTACCTATATGTTGTGGTCAAGCATGTCCGTGAGTCGATTTTGACGAGTTATTTAATGTTCTTTGATATTCTCCGTGTTGTGAATTATTGGGAACTTTGAAAGTGGTACCTTGAGGTTATTTCATGACGTAGAAAAATTATTGATTATGTGTTCGCTCGAGGATTTTACTGTTGACATTATACCTCTGAGTGATATTGGTTATAGCTGAGTCCCTTGCCGGGACAATAGAATTTTGTTGATTATTTCTGAAAATTTGAAATGTCGCATTGTTAAGCATTCATATCAATTGTTGCTTTTACACTCATCATGCACGAGGGAACATTCCGTGCCGATTGATTATTATTTATGCACGAAGGAACATTCCGTGCCGATTGATTATATTTATGCACGAAGGAACATTCCGTGCCGATCGATTATTATTTATGCACGAGGGGACATTCTGTGCCGTGTTTATCATTATTATGCACGAGGGTGCATTTCGTGCCGTGTTGAAGATATATATATGCATGAAGGGACATTCCGTGCCGTGATTGTGATGTTTTATGCACGAGGGGACATTCCGTGCCATGTTTATGTTGTTTATGCACGAGGGGACATTCCGTGCCATATTTTATATTGTTATGCACGAGGGGACATGCCGCGCCGTTTTCTTTTCACAGTTTAATTTGTGTTGTCAATCCCTGTTATTATTTTGGGATATTTTAGACTGTTGTTTCGTTTCCATCATTTCAGTAATTGCTATCCCTTATCCCCAGCATGTTCTCCCCCGTAATTGTATTCTTGTTTATTTTCTGCTATATTATTGAACTGCACATGTACAATTTTGTTGTCGTGTCCTACCCTCGCCACTACTTCGCCGAGGTTAGGCTCGGCACTTACTCAGTACATGGGGTCGGTTGTACTGATGCTACACCTGCACTTCTTTATGTTGTGCAGATTACGCAGCCGGACCCAGTGGACATCGCTAGTGGGAGTGTCCTTCAGTCCATCCCAAACGACACCAAGGTAGTTCCGCATGGCGTTCGTGGATCTCGGCATCCCTGTCTATCCTTCATTCTGTCTTTTATGTGTTTTCCAGACAGATACATCATTTTATTTTCAAACTGTTGTTTTTAGTCAAATCTTAGACTAGTTCGTGATGTTATGACTCCACCTTTGGGTTGTACTTAAAAGGGATTTTTGCGTTATTAGCTATTGTTATTAGAATTATGTTAATGCTTCCACACTTTATTTCAGTTATATAGTCAGTGTTTGTTATTTTCACTTGTTAATAAATCAATACAGTTGACATGTTGGCTTGCCTAGCGGGTGCAACTTTAGGCGCCATCACGGCCTGAAGGTGGGATTTTGGGTCGTGACATAGGTATCACCATAGTAAACCAGGGAATCAAAGAATCGACATAATACTGATTTTAAGGAAAAAATAACATAGGTTTCCAAGAATAAGCAGACAAATCGAGTATAAACATAAAGAATCGAATCTGAAACCCTAATAGACATACTAGGGTAAAATCACAAGGCATTCAAATTAAACGAAGAAGAAATCATGAGAGTTAAACACATAGCAAAATCATGTAGCCAGTAATCAAGGACGAACTTCAAAATCCAAACAAAGTGCCCAAAATTGGGGATTTTAGCATAACTAATTAGGCTTAAGAAAAACTGAACAAAAAGCAGTCGAAAACACATAAGAAAAGGATTAAATATCTAAAATCAGAAACATTTTGAAGAAAAGGTTTTCAAGAAACCCTAGTTTTAGAAAAATGAAACATCGTTTGAAAATCAGAAGTTTTCATAAGAAAACACATAAAATAAGTTTGGCTCGTCTCAGATCTGTACAGATCTGAGAAGTTTAAGAGACGAAATTAGGGTTTCGAGGAAATAACCCAAAGATGAAGATATCGGCTTAGAAACCATAGGTTTAGCCAAAAAAAAAAATAGGAAGATCTTACTGGAGATCGAGCCATGAAGGCTTGTGACAGGCCAGGACGGGGTCAAAGTCATAAGTGGACTGACCCTGGTCCCTTGAGGACCTCCGAGATAGCAGAAACCCGGCGTAGGAGAGCCATTAGAGGCTTGAGGATGGTGAGAATCCCCCATAGTCAACGACAGAGAGCAACGACGAGGTGAGATTTAGGGTTAGGTCAGAGAGGATTTGAGAGAGAAGGGGAAAGGTTGACATCAGAGTGTGAGAGAAGTGAGGGGCTGGGGGGGGGGGGGTAGTCTTAGATTAATTAAGGAAATAGATACCTGGACCGTTGATCAAAATGATCAACGACCAGGATTTGAGCGGAATTGGGTCGGGTAGGGGTAAGATTTGGGCCTGGGTGTATTGAGCTAGTTTAATTAGGCATTTGGGCTGGTTAATATAGGCTATGATTGAAATAAAAATAGGGCCATTTGTTAAATACCCAAACAAATTAATTAAAATAATCCATAAAATAGTTACTAATTATAAAAAATGAATTTCATGCATATAAATATTTTAAAAAATGATTATTTAGTATTTAAAGTACAAAAGACTAATTTCTGGTAAAAGAATAGTACAGAATTATATGCATGGGTTATAATTGCAAAGTTATTGCAATTATAGCCAAAAAGTACCAATTTGGCTATTTATGAAATAATTTGGACTTAATAGGACCATAAATAATAAATTAAATCAAGAAATGTCTTTGAAATGGTCTGTGATGCAATTTTGTAATTATTTATTAGAAATAAAAAAATACTGGACAAATTAATAAAATGTAGAAAAATTGTGAAAAGATACTAATGTATGATTTTGAAGGTATATATGCAATTTGAAAAATTATTTTGGGAAAAATTGGG
This sequence comes from Nicotiana knightiana, assembly GCA_005239525.1. Classification (NCBI taxonomy): domain Eukaryota; kingdom Viridiplantae; phylum Streptophyta; class Magnoliopsida; order Solanales; family Solanaceae; genus Nicotiana; species Nicotiana knightiana. Next base: position 102,536 of record ML428759.1, on the reverse strand, counting down.
TATCAACAAGGTATATGGTGAGGCACCACTCCTGTTTCGTGGTAGCTATCGTGCTTTATTCTTAACTTACATTAGTCGGGCATTAGCCCAAGTGTTTAATTCTATTCCTTGGTATAGAGGCTTCATAGATAGTTGTGAAAAGTTATAGTAATGGGATTGTACGCGACATACATGAAAATATATTTATTTTTTTCACTCTCATTGTCATGATTATGAGAGGCTTCAGGTGTGATTTTGGATTGGAAAATTGTTCTATGGCTTAACTTGAAATATATAAAATTTTCAAAGAGCTTCCGCAGTTAAATTGATTTTCATGCATATGGTTTGTGTGCATCATATGGGTTGGTTAGCTCGGGTCGGATAGTGTGCCGGGTGCCGGTCACGTGGATTTGGGTCGTGATAAACTTGGTATCAAAGCACTAGGTTCTAAGTAGAGTACTAGGAAGTCTATGAAGCTATGTCAAGTAGTGTCCCTTTTATCAGTGTGTTTCCGGCCACACTTACAATGGGGAGGCTACAAGGACATTTAGGGAGTTTTACTTTCTTCTTACTCTAGTTCTGTGCATTGTGCCTCATATGAGACACACGATTCTCTTCCATATTGACTACCTGAAATGGAAAATACAGAAGTAACGAGCACAAAGCTCAACTTTCAAGATATTACACGTGCTTCTTGAAAAATAGTTGGGAAGGATCGGACTATCCATGAATGAATTAAATGATTTTTAAGGTTGAGAGCATATTTAAAATTGATACAGTCAAGATGTACAACTGTGGTGAACAAGAATCATAAGTCAAATTCTGAGAACTCATGGAAAAGAAAATGAGGTGACGATGTTAGTTGGTACTGTTAGAATGGAGTCAGAACTCTTGAAAGATTGTACTTAAGGTTGGAAAAAATGGGCAATGCCTTAAATAGAAATCTAAATTGTAGATCAAGGTACCGAGACATCCATTTGCTTTGACAATCACCATTTACTAGTACAACAAATGTACAAAAAGGGAACCCGATGGTTCCAAGATATATGGGAAGGTTGTACCTCAAATTATCATGATATAATGTCGAGGAATGACAAAAATTGAATTGCTAAGAGAATGTGAATCAACCAAGTTTATACCGAGCAACTTGTGACTCATAAGAATCAGGACCAAATTGGGATAATGTCAAGAATGACCAAAAGTATCTTTTAGAAAAGAGGATGTAAGGAAACTTTCATGATTTTTTTAGAAAGGTGAACAAGGAAAAATGCAGGAGATCACCCTTAGACTCACAGGAGATTGGGAGACTCTCGACTTGGTAAGGTATTTTCAAAGTTGTGGCTCATGTGATGATGTAACTTATAAGAAATAAAGTGCCATGCGGGGGCATAAGTTGAGGGTATTTGAATCATGTCATATGCAAAAAGAAAAAGGGCGTAGATGAACTTAGAATACCTCCCAGATGTCAAATGTGATACAAATGCAAGTCAATCTTCAATAATGGACACTGAGGTATGTCAACTTAGTAAGTGAAAAAGTGTTGATGCATGATATGCACAAAAGATGTATTCTTAGAAGATTTCAAAAATCAAATAGTTTGCCAAAGAAGGTAAAGTGATGTGCAATGAAAACCTTGAGTTGTCTAATCCGGATAGACCTTATTTTGTCCTTTTGAACGGTGGGAATTAAGAATTTCCTAAGGTAAGCTCCAAAGCACATCTACATGTGTCAAGGGGAGCTGTTAAATTGTTATCTTTATGGAACCTTAAGATTTAAGAGGAATGAATATTTGAAATGATGTATTGGGACAAATTGCAGATTCGGGAGGATTATGACATATTGCATATGTATTTTAAAACTCAAGAACTTTCAAGCAATAATGGTACACATATGAAGTTGATGAGTTACAAGTGATCCAAGGCTTCTTATTGATGCCACACGAATCCTAACATGTTATCTACTACAACGAGATTAAAGACACCTCGAGATACGAAGGTGATTATCATACGAATGATTGAGTACCCACGAGTAGAATCCATTGAATAATGGAAAAACAAGGAGGTCATATTAATTGCACGAGGCATGATGATGTGAAGGTGTGCAATTAATTATAGTCACAAAATTTATGTTATGATGAGGACATGAAGATAGATTGCACGTTTCTTACATCTAGCATTGTGAAAATAGCGTATGTTATAGAAAGTTATATGAAAGTTATACGGGTATAGCCTGAGGCAGTTGTATTTACCAGAAATGTATTTGAGCATGGACTGAAGGGCAAGATTCTAGAAAAAAAAAGAATTCTTAAAGTAATGGGCACGAAAAGGGATATGCTAACTTTATTGTTGTTGTAAGGACAAGAAGATATGACACTTAGCAACATGAGTTGCGACCAGAAGTGCCATGATACTTGGGTATGAGAAGGGGTAAAGAAATACTTGATAAGCATAACCATTTTTCTTCTATTGTCGGGATAGTAGGTACTACCAAGTGTAATTGCAAAAATAGAAGTCAAAGCTTCATGGAAGTTTGAAATGGTGAATTATGATTTCGAGTTGGCGAAATAAATAACTTGTAGGAGTTTATGGGCATGTGTGTAATCAGATGCAACGGGGTGAAAATTTATTAAAATCTTCGAGTATCAGGTTCGAGCTTTAGATTTGGGGTTTTTCGCCTAAGTGGGGGAGCAATAGAGCAAGTATACGTCACCTTAAGGGTGATGGTTGGAAAATAAAATGGAGAAATTTTTATTCATAAAATAAACATCTTCGATAAGATTCCTGATGTAACGATCCGACCGGTCGTTTTGCGTTATCGAACCCCGTTCCCCTAAATGAAACTTCCCATAGCGTCTTATTGTGATTTATGACTAGCGGGGGCGGGTGGTTCGGGATTCGGAAGTGTTTAAAGTGCTATAGGAACACTTGGTTCCTTAAGGGTGGCCTTTAAGGCCAAGTTTGACTTTGGTCAACATTTTGAGTAAACGACCTTAGAATCGAATTTCGATGATTCCAATAGCTTCATATGATGATTTCGGACTTGGGCGTATGTTCGGAATGGGTTTTGGATGACCCGGGAGCGTTTCATCGCCCAATATCGAAATAAGAACTTCGTTAAGTTAATATTGTGGTTTGGGACGTGTTTTTGTGTTATCGAGGTCCGAACGGAATTTCGAGCCCGGGAATAGTTTCGTTATGTCATTTGGAATCTGAGCACGCGGGCCCGGGGTTGGATTTTAGGATTTCTTCATGAATGATGAATTTGACTGAGTAGTAGGAGAATTTCATGCTTTGAGTATAAATTGACATATTTGTATAACATTTGGCTAGTTTCGAGTCCGTGGGTGTCGAGTTTGGAGTTTCGGGCGCGTTCTTGACCGGAGTGTAGGTTCGATGCGAGGTGAGTCTCCTTTCTAACCTTGTAAGAGGGAACTGTCCCCCTAGGTGATTTAAATGTTATATGTGATAATATTTGGGGGCTATGTACGTACAAAGTGACGAGAGTCCGTACATAGCGGCTATTACTATTATGTTCGGGTAGTTAGGCCCACATCATGCCTTGTGTTTTACTTGATATGAACGATATGCTTATTAAATTAAATGTTACATGCTGCTTACTTCCCTGAGGTCATGGAATTTGAGAAAACTTCTAAGGAATTGTTCACTGAAAAGTAATTTAAAAGGAATAATGTGTGTGCATGTGACCGCTTCGCAATCTACATTCTGCGAGCGGAGTGTGATTTCCCCCACTCTTATGGGAACGGGCCGTACGCCATAGAGGATTGAGAGATGCACTTTTGGTTCGGGCCGTTCGATCCTTGGCAGTGCATAGAGAGGATTGAGAGATGCACTTTGGTTCGGGCCGTTCGATCCTCGGCAGTGCATAGATGTGAGTACTTTATTCAAAGGTGCACTTATGGTTCGGGCCGTTAAACCCTTGGCAGTGCACGGACATGACTATCTTATGACTCCGACCGGTTGTCCTTACCTTGCATGCGCATGATTTATTTGTTACTAAATTCATGAACATCAATTTGATAGATATTTGGGGGAAGGTGAAGTAGTAATTGTTTTATTTATTCCCAGTATTTCCTTGGATTTCAATGCCTTATATATACTTGTTGCTTCACTGCCTTTACATGCCTATCGTTTTCATCATATTTTGTTAAATTATCTTGTTGGACCTTAGTGAGTGTCATGTCGACCTCTCATCACTACCTCATCGAGGTTAGGCGGGATACTTACTGGGTACATATATATTTATGTACTTATGCTACGCTTCTGTACTTAAATGTACAGGTTCTGAGGCCGGTGCATCTGGTTGTCGGACCGGAGCTTGACTTTGATTATAGAGAGACCTGACTTCACGGTGAGCTGCTTTTCTCCTGGCGATCTCCGGCAGCACCATGGGGTTTCTTTTGCTTATTCCCCGTCTATTTCCTTCAGACAGTGGGACTATATATTATATCTTTTGTATATTCTGTTAGTATGCCCGTAGGACTTGTGACACTAGTTCCTGGCACACACGTGATAATTATCATGGATTTTGGGTTTGTATATATATTGGCTTATGCCTCTTCATGACTGCTTTTGATTAATAACTGGCTAATTATCCTTGTCGGTTCATGTTTTAAATATTGAGTATATGTTGAAATGTTTAATCTAATAAGAAAGAACCCTTAGTAAATTGAGTGTTGGCTTGCCTAATCCCGCTGTTGGGCGCCATCACGACCTAAGATAGGATTTTTTGTCGTGACACCTGATGAAATGAGTAAAACTGTCATACAATGCAGGTATAAGGATCACATGCTTATCACGAGCAATAGTTATGGTGTTCAATAATGGGGTTATTAAAAGGTACTATCTAATAGTCAAATAGTTAATGGGCTATTTAAATAGATTCTTATAACTCTGGAGCATGTGTTACTTGAATTAAATTCAAGTAAGGGCGAAAATAAGGAAGTACATTGGTCATATGTAAGACTTAGTAGAACAAATGAAGGTTACAAATGGGGATAAAGTATATGAACACTTGGGATGAAATGAGGCAAGAAAATATTATGCGTGTTGTGTTCCCAAATACGAAATACTTGTGCAAACCAAAATAATGTGCTCCTGTAAGAAGCACGGGGTCAAAAAGGAAAAAGAGACTAAATGGTGCAAGTATTATCTTAATAGCATTGTTACTTAGGAGTTGGAAGCCTATAATCCATGGTAATAATCCTATGGTAGGCATAATAACAAATACAATATGAATTTATGGAAGAGAAATATCACAAAAGACATGATGGTATCTATGAGTTGGTTAAGGTTAATAAAATCGAATATGTACAGTGATGTTTGAGAATGAATGGAAACTTGTGCTTGTAAGTGGATTAACCATTTCTCATATAGAGGACTTGTTAGAAACCGTAAGTGGAGGCATAAATCACCCACGCGATGAATGAATCTAAGTAAGACAAATATCTTGTTGGTATTCGGATGGAATAAAAGAGTATTATGGAAAGAGCTGACAACTAGAGAATCAAGGGACCTATAAGGACAAACTGTGCTTAATTTTATATTAATGAGAAAGTCTTCGAATGGAAGAAATAAAATTTTAATGTATGCAAGAAATGATCTTTCACGTGTGACTTGGTGTACACATAATAAAAGGGGAATACAAATATGCATGGTAGTAATATGTGTTGCAATATAGGACAACTAGTGTTGGAATGAAAGAGACTTAGACATGCAATTGTTTAAAATTGTAAAGAATTATTTGATGCAATTTTCGTTTATGCACAGCCACGTTGGGGCTTAGATATTTTGTTATTATACATTGAGGAAGTATGCGTGTCCGTGCGGGTCCTAAATAGTTTGTTGTTGTACTTTGAGCATATATGTGCGGTCGTGTGGGGCCTAGACATCATATTATGTAAAGATATTTGGTTGTTGAAATTGGTGCCCGTGTGGGGGCTTGTTCTGGATAGGTTGAATTTTTTTTTTGGATAGTCTCAGTTACAGGGGATACTCTACCAAAACTTTTAAGAATTTAGAGATTAGCCAAATTTTGGGGCTTTAAGGAAGTTAAATTTTGGAAGAATATCTAAGATCCATATGAAGTCAGGAATGATTAAATATGATGGCTAAGGTGAAAGGAGGATAATACTGTGCCTAATAATGACTTGTAACATATTCGAGTACGAATAATCTTAAGTGGGGGAGAATGTAACACCCCAAAAAATTTCGAAGTCTTTTAAGGCCATTAAGAATATTGGCAGGTGCAATTATATTAATTCTGGTACGAACATGACTAATAATTTGAATGATGTTAATTGATCATGATAATATATGTATGAGCTGAATTAAGAATGGTTTATGGTCTAAGAAGAGACCTAAGGCTAAGTCAAGCTGAAAATTATATGATGGGATAAAGTTTCAAGTGAGTTCGCACAAGACCTAACTTCAATCGAGCATACCTCTCAAGATATGAAAATTTATATGGTGTATAACCTATTATATGAAATTTCTATATGTCTAGTTTCTAATTCTTCAAACCGTTTGTCATTTGGAGATTCCTACAAGAGGTTATGACCTTTTTACTAAAGGGTGACAAAACACTCGCGTAGCTTACGCACCATTGTGTGGGCAAATCCAGCAACTTCCAAAATGAAGGGGAATGGAAGTCCACCCTGCGTAGCCTTTGTGCGTAGCCTACACAGGAGGCTACTCAACTTCAAGGGTCATTTTAAAGGGGCTGAGACAAGGGGTTTAGAGAGAGAAAACATTAGTTCTTCAAATTGGAATTGATTTCTAGAGAGAAGGAGGAGCTCTTCCACCATGGTTACACTTCAAGGTAAGTTATTTTGGTACAAGGATGATTATATAACATCATTTAGTGATAAAAGTAATATTATTATGGATCAAATCCATAGGAAATGCGTTGAATCTTCAAAAACACCAAAAATAGAAAAAGTTTGATTCTTCCACCAAGAGGTAATCCCATCACTTGAGCTTTATATATATGTCATGTTGGAGTATGGGTAGCATGTTTATGAGTTTTATTTGAAGTCGTAATGGTATATTGTATGAACCCTAAGGGAGGGTCTTGAAAATGATATTTATGGCAAATATGAAGATGAATAGTGATGAATTGGTATAAAAGGAATTGTTTTGAGTTTCTAATGACTCCAACAGACTTGATAACTTAATTGATGAACAAATTGAATTGGAAATCACCATTTGGATAAGATACAATACTAGTTCTTGAAATGGATGTTCTTAAACATAGAGTTTTGTTGGAAAATGCAATGAATAATGACTTGATGATGTTGGGTAGTTTGCATAGTATTATTAATGACTCCAAATAGGTATTAAATCAAAAGAAGGAAATTGAATAGGATAATGGGTGAGACTATTGGATAATTTGGGATGGTTGAAGGCTTGTTGCCGAATTGTGAAGCCTAAATGGATGTTTATGAATCTTTTCATATTTGTTTTGATTTAGTTGTGGTATATAATGGTAGATATTGAATTGTGGGCAATATTTGGACATTTTAATCAATTAGAGCATTGTAGTATTTTTGGAGCTTGAAGTTTGTTTACCTCGAAATACGAGTAACAATTAAATTTGTATTCTATTTTTAAGGATACATGATCTGATTCAATACCAATTGATAAATGACAAATTAAATAAATGAATTGAAAGTTAAAAATAAATCAAACCATTGTTTCATTAATATGTCTACCTCGATTAGGAATATGCTCGAGATCAGGTGTTACGGACAGTAAGAATAGTAGTAAAATGTAAGCAAGCAAAGAGCAGCGTATTATTATTTCTTAGTGAATGTATCTCGTGATTACAAATGAACAGGGTTCCTCTTTATATAGTAGAGGAATCCTAAATAAGGTACAACTCTAATGATGGGAAGAAATACCGTGATTGATTTCAATAACCGTTAGCAATTCATCCTTCTGAGTTCCGCCGAGATCTTTGATCGATTACTATTATCTCGCTTATTTCGTTACTTGGCGTCGATCATGCTTGGTCTCGATCCTCAATGAATTCTTCGATCTTTGTGTCTTTGAGCTCGAGCTCGATCCATTATGAGCTTATTCTCGAGATAACCCCTCGATCCTATAAAATCGGACATATCCGATTTTAACCGTATATAGATAGTCCCCGTGTTTCTTAGAGTAGAACGATAAGAAATTATTTGAGCCTCTATTCCCTTACACCTCGATCATGATATCGTCTTCATGACGTAAGTGATGGATGTGACCAAAACATCCCGTCGGTTCGGTTCCCTAACTCATTACTACATGTCAGTTAGCGGTCGGCCACTAGTGCCACCGAACCGTCGCCACAAGCCTATAAATATCACCTTTGTCATTGATTCGCACTTTACTTTCAAAATCCTTTCTAAAATCTTCACAAGCTTCCCTTCTTCCAGTTCATCTCCTTTCGTCAGTTTTGCTATAACACCAGTTTCTTCTCTTCTCTGAAACTTCATACAGTGATGGCTAAAACATCAAAAAGTGTCCCCCAAAAATAAAAAGCCTCTTCTTCGCGGCTAGCAGGCGACAAAACACCAGTGGAGCCTCGTATTGAAGAGTGTGTCCCTGGGCCAATCGAAATAACTTTCGACTTGAAGGTCGAGAGACCCTCTTCAGTTTTGGGCCGCTGTGAGACCATGTCTCGATACATCTGCTCGATATCGGAAGGCGATCTCGAGAGGGTGAAAAAAGACTAAAATTGGGAAAACAAGGAAGTGGTGGTTCCATTCACTAAGGAGGACATCACCACCTATGTGAAAGGGTATTTGAGTGTGTATACCTACCCTTTCACACTAAGTCCTGTAGATCCGGTCGTACTCGATTTCTGCCGTCAGTATCGAATGACCCTTGGCCAGATCTACCCCTCCTTCTGGTGTATAGTCAACTTGCTCAGGTTCTTTTCGAGCAAGGTCGAGGGGATGAATTTCACCGTCGACCATCTGATAAGGTTATACAACCCTCGCCTTTATTGAGGTGGGTTGATAAAGCTGCAACATCGGGGCTCGAAGACGTTATTCTCGAGCATTGATGAAGACAAGGACTGGGGATGGATGGGCCGGTTCGTCCGATTCAAGACCTCTGACTTAATTCCATTCGAGAAAATGCCATTCCTAAAGGAATGGAACATAAAACATAAGTGAACTTCGTCACTGGTACTTACTGTTTTACTTCCTTTATTCCCTTTTTAACTCAAGTTCTCTTTTCACGGTGCAGCTTCCCCGGTGCAATTCTGGACCTTGCAGGCTGGGTTCGACAACTTGCCTCTACCTCTTCTCATGCCGAGCGTTGTTGGTGTGATTTGGACAAGGGTCGATGGGAGGCTAAAAACCACGGTGAGGTCTTTTGCTTGTATATCGAAGTTTCTCTCGTAATGTACTCCTTATTAACCTGGTTTCTTTACGTGTAGGTCTCGGTAAAAATATTTCTATGAGGCCATCTCCGCTCGGGGAAGAGGAGGTACCGAAGCCGACCAAAGAGAGGAAGAGGAGAAGAGCTTCCCCTCCCGATACCCAAAAGCCAAAGAAAAACAAAGCTCGAAACTCAAAAGACGAGCCCTCTGCTCCTCGTGTCGCCATAGTTCAACGACTACAAGAGAAAGATAAAGAGGGTGAAGATGATGGTTGCCCGCTGGTAATCCGAAAGAGGGGAAGTACTGAGGCTTCCAGGAGTGTCGAGCAAGTGGAGCTCGAGGTAGCTTAATCTTGGATATAGGACATCTGGAAAGAGGTTCCGAGCAAAGTCCCTGAGTAATCGGGTGGTGAGGATGCCCCCGCCGTGATAATCAGCCGGTGGGTGTGCCCGAAGGGTCTAGTCCCGAGACCCTTCAGAGAGAAGATAATGTTCCAAGTGATTCACTTGGGATAATCAACATTGGCGATTCGCCGCTTGGCCCTACATTCTCCGAAGGGCAGTTTCAAGATGCTCGGCCCATGGAGACTCCCTATGTGGGGCTGGCCCACGAAGGGAATAACATATTTCGGGAGTGCTTCACCGGGTTCGATGATGGTCCCGATCCAGATGCATCATTTGTTTTCGACGAGGCTCAATGGATTTTGAAACAAGATTTCCATTTCTTCGTATTTACACTTGTGTTTAATTAATATCCTCTCAATCTTGAATTTCTTCTTTGCATATAGGACATGGTGCTCCACCGAGAAGCATCTTCCAAATCCGGGGCTGAGCTATCCCGATGTGAGGTCGAGCTCAAGAAGATCGTGGAGGAGAGGGATAGCCCCAAACTCCTCTACGTTCAAAAGTAAGAGGAGATTATGACCCTTCGAGCCAAACTCACAAGATCTCATCGAGAGCAGACTGAACTCATCGTACGGGTAACGTAATTTCTTGAGAGTTTGTTACGTGTTAACTTTATTTTGGTAATTAACCTTTTGTTTTTACAAGTTTAGCATAAGGGTAAGATGGTGGAGCAGATTTGAGAGGAGTCTAAGATGAAGGAGGCCGAAACTCTAGGGTGAAGACAGCATATGGAGCGTCTTGCCTCGGAGAAAGATGCACTTTGGGCCCAACTGACTTTAGTCGAATGCCAGCTACAAAGTATGAAGGAGGAAAGTTTGGCACGGGCCTGGAAGATTGAAGAGCTCGAGGCTAAGCTGGCCGCTGAAATTTGAAAGGCTAAGTCTGAGCAGAGGCACTTGTGGCCTCTTACCGAGCTGATGTTGAGGCTGCCAACATTCAGGCACAGGAGATTTCAATTGCTGCAGATGTCAAGTTGTCATGTGCTGTCGACCATGTTAGGCGACAATTCCGGAGATTGAATCTCGAGGAAGTGCACGCTCTTGGCTTCGACCTCTCAGCTGACATCCAAAGTGCCAAAGCTTTGGAGGTTTAGGCTGAAGCCTTGCTTTCTGATGAAGAGGATTCCGCTAGTGGGTCCGAGAGTGGAGAAAATGGGGATGAGGCTACCGAAGAAGCGGCTACCGAGGATGTGGCTCCCGGGGCAGACTAGGCCTTTAGGATTTTCTTCTTTTGTATCTTTTTTGTGTAAGGCCTTGATTGGCCTTTTGTACATACTATTCGATATATAATAGAAAAACTTCTCTATGAATGCCTTCATAGATTTCAAGTCCAGATATGTTTTTTGTCTTCATTGAAAATGTTGAAAATTTTTATTGCTGTAATTTTACTAACCTTAGCTCGTAGTCATAGTAAACCCTTAACCTTTTTGGTTGTACGAGGGTAAGTCCCCGATCTCGGAAATACATTCGAGACCTTATCTCGGGTGGTTTGATAGAATCCATAGATGTATTATCTTTATAACCATGTTCGAATGAATTTTGAACTTAGAATAAAGTAAATCCTTAGGCTTCTATTAAATGATAGGTAAGTTTTGAGCTTACAGCAATATACCCCTTAGGGTTTCTTGGTGAATCCTCATGCTATAATTGACTTTATTTGATCCCGGAATAGCGGAAGCCTTGAGTCCGAATCGAGTGAGAACGAGGTCTCGAACTCTAATTGTATTGGCCCTTAGGTTCTTTAGATTGGGCGCGATTCAGCCTCTGAAAATGGCTATTATTTTCCCTTTTTCGGCTAAAAGACTTAGTGAAAATTTCTTTATGCCTTAGCATATGTTTTTTATACCCGTTGCATTTTCTGAGGGTCCGATGATTGGAACCCCCTTTTTTTCTTTTTTGTGTCTCAACGTGTTTGTGTTAAGATAGTTAGATACCTCTTGAGGTTTTTCAAAGCCTGATATTATCGAAGCCTTTTAGTTTTTCGAGGGCTGATTTTATTGAAGCCCTTTTTTAATTGCTTTGCTGAGGGTAGACTTTTTAACCGATTTTTTAAAGTATTTGAAGGCCTTTTGTTTATTGCAAAATTCAGACGTCTTCGAGCCGCGTTATTTTGGCCGTAGCCTTTAATACGGCCGTAGCCTTTAATGTGGCTGTAGCCTTCGGGTATGTCTCTTGGACTTATTTCCTGATAACATGTTGAAACCTTTTCGAAATGTTAGTCCCCAAGTATGATGTCCTTGGCCTATATATCGAGGGGTGACTCTTTGGGGTCTTGTGACTTCAAATTTAGACAACTCGAGTACGTAGTCCCCGAGTGTTTGAAGTACGTTTGTACTTGGCTCTCGAGCCATTTTTCACAAGTATTAGTTTTGCATAATAGACCAGAATCGTAAGTATGCGATTTGTATAATAGAGAATATGCTTGGAGACACGACATATTCGTTAAAGAGAGAATGCTTCTTTGAATAATTTATACATGCGTACATGTCTTGTTTTTCGGGACTCGGCTAATCTATATGGACACGGTTCATTATACCGTTTGGCCCACTACAAAATTTTCCCTAGCGAGGCCCATTGACACGAGGTACATTTCTAAAACACATAACATCCGAGGGTGATGCCCCCAATATCCGAGGTTCATTGCAAAGAAGCCTTGGATACCGTCGAACTATCCTCAGGTAGCACATAATTGTTTCCTCATTAGAAACCTTGTCGGAAAAACCCATTTGGGATAAAAACCGATCTAAGGGAAAAAGAGTGCAATGCGTACTTTAAAACCTGGGTCTCGATCTCTTTGGTCGGACTCCTGCAATGAGTCAGTTCCGAATATATATATATATATATATATATATATATATATATATATATATATATATATATATATATATATATATATATATATATATATATATATATATATATATATATATATATATATATATATATATATATATATATATATATATATATATATATATATATATATATATATATATATATATATATATATATATATATATATATATATATATATATATATATATATATATATATATATATATATATATATATATATATATATATATATATATATATATATATATATATATATATATATATATATATATATATATATATATATATATATATATATATATATATATATATATATATATATATATATATATATATATATATATATATATATATATATATATATATATATATATATATATATATATATATATATATATATATATATATATATATATATATATATATATATATATATATATATATATATATATATATATATATATATATATATATATATATATATATATATATATATATATATATATATATATATATATATATATATATATATATATATATATATATATATATATATATATATATATATATATATATATATATATATATATATATATATATATATATATATATATATATATATATATATATATATATATATATATATATATATATATATATATATATATATATATATATATATATATATATATATATATATATATATATATATATATATATATATATATATATATATATATATATATATATATATATATATATATATATATATATATATATATATATATATATATATATATATATATATATATATATATATATATATATATATATATATATATATATATATATATATATATATATATATATATATATATATATATATATATATATATATATATATATATATATATATATATATATATATATATATATATATATATATATATATATATATATATATATATATATATATATATATATATATATATATATATATATATATATATATATATATATATATATATATATATATATATATATATATATATATATATATATATATATATATATATATATAAATTAAAGAAAAGAGAAAGTCATAGCTTAAGAATAGTATCGTTTGAGAAGTGATATGTTCCAGTTATTCGGTAGTGGTTCGTCGCCCATCGTTCTGAGTTTATAAGATCCTTTCCCAACTATATCGAGAGTTTGGTAGGGTCCTACCCAGTTAGGGTCGATCTTCCCTTCATTCAGATCTCGAGTTTTGATGGTGACTTTCTTAAGACTAAGTCCCCCGACGAAGGTTAGTTATTCTATTGTAGTACCTTTTGCTTTGTTGCTTTTGTGAAGCCATTCGAACGAGTGCAGCTTCTCGTTTTTCATCTAACAACTTGAGGCTGGTATTCATGGCCTCGTGGTTCAATTCTTCTGTTGCGTGTCGAAACCTGGCAATGGGCTCTCCGACTTTGACTGGTATCAAGGCTTCGGAGCCGTATACTAAGGAAAACCGAGTTGCTCCGGTACTGGCCTTCGACGTTGTCTGAAATGCCCATAGGACCTCGGGTAATATTTCCCTCCATTTCCCTTTAGCTTCGTTCAACCTTTTCTTCAAGTTTTGGATGATAGTCTTCTTCGTTGATTCATCCTGTCCGTTCCCACTCGGGTGATACGCTGTTGATAGTATCCCTTGTATTTTATGATCTTCGAGGAATTTTGTTACCTTGCTGCTGATGAACTGTTTGCCACTGTCACATACTATTTCTGCGGGTATCCCAAATCGACATACGATGTGATCCCATTTGAAATCTATCACTTCTTTCTCCCTAACTTTCTCGAAGGCCTGCGCTTCAACCCATTTAGAGAAGTAGTTAGTCAAAAACAAAATGAACTTAGCTTTATCTGGGGCCGATGGCGGAGGGCCGACGATGTCCATTCCCCATTTCATGAAGGGGTATGTGGATAGGACCAAGTGAAGTTACTTTCCGGGCTGGCGGATCATCAGCGCGAACCTTTGACATTTATCGCACCTTCGAACAAACTCCTTAGAGTCTTTTTCCATGCTATCCCAGTAATATCCTGCTCTGACTACCTTGCAAACTAGTGACTCGGCGCCATAATGGTTCCCACAAGTGCCATCATGGATTTACCGTAGAACATAGTCAGTATCTCCCGGTCTCAAGCATATTGTCAAAGGTCCGTCAAAGGTCCTTCTTTCTAATGTTTCATCTTCGTCTATTGCAAAACGATCAGCTTTAGTTCGAAGGGCCCTCGATTCTTTATGGTCCGATGGGAGCTTACCATTTTTCAAGTACTCGATGTACTTATTCCTCCAATCCCCTTGTAGAATTTATTTTGGCATGCCCTTCCTCAATCATGGACCTCGAGAGTTGGACGACAGTCCCCGAGCTGATCTTATCCTCTTCGACCGTTGATCCCAAATTTGCTAATGCATCGGCTTCACTGTTTTGTTCTCGAGGCACATGTTGTAGAGTCCATTCCTTGAAACGGCGTAAAGTTACCTGTATTTTGTCTAAGTACCTTTGCATTCTATCTTCCCGAACTTCGAAGGTTCCGTTTACTTGGTTCACTACCAGCAGAGAGTTGCACTTAGCTTCGATGACTTCGTCTCCCAAGCTTTTGGCTAACTCGAGGCCTGCAATCATGGCCTCATACTCAGCCTCGTTGTTAGTCAACTTTGAAGCTTTAATGGATTGTCTAATAATGCTACCCGTGGGCGGCTTCAAAATAATGCCGAGCCCGGACCCTTTCACATTTGATGCACCGTCCGTGAAAAGGGTCCACACTCCCGATGATGTACCTGATTTTAGTAAAAGTTCCTTTTCCACTTCAGGTACGAGGGTTGGCGTGAAATCGACCATGAAGTCTGCTAAAATTTGAGACTTGATGGCCATTCGAGGTTGATATTCAATATCGTACCCATGAGTTTGACGACCCATTTGGCTAATCGGCTTGATAATTCGGGCTTGTGCAAAACATTATGGAGTGGGTAAGTGGTTAATACACATATGGGGTGGCACTGAAAATATGGTTTTAACTTTCTTGAAGCGCTTATTAGGTCAAGTGCCAATTTCTCTAAGTGTGGGTACCTAGTTTCTGCATCTCTTAAGGTTCGACTTACATAATAAATAGGAAACTGCGTACGTTGCTCTTCTCGAACTAGGACACCACTTACCGCAATTTCGGACACAGCCAGGTATAAGTAGTGTTTTTCATCTGCCTTCAATGTATGAAGCAAAGGTGGGCTCAATAAGTATCGCTTAAATTCTTCCAATGCTTTTTGGCATTTCGGGGTCCAGGAAAAATCATTTTTCTTTTTGAGTAAGGAGAAAAACCTGTGGCTGCGATCCGATGACCTTGAGATGAATCGACCCAAGGCAGCTATCCATCCGGTTAGACTTTGTACGAATTTTACACTATCTACGACGGTGATGTCCTCGATGGCCTTGATCTTGTTAGGTTGATTTTGATTCCCCGATTTGATACCATGAAGCCGAGGAATTTCCCTGAGCTGACCCCGAAAGCACATTTCTCGGGGTTGAGCTTCATGTTGTACTTCCTTAAGGTTTCAAATATTTTCTACAAATGAGCCAAATGGTCCTCTGTGCACAGGGACTTAACTAGCATGTCGTCAATGTAAACTTTCATTGATTTACCTATTTTTTCTTCAAACATTTTGTTAACTAGGCTTTGATATGTAGCTCCTATATTTTTTATCCCGGAGGGCATTACATTATGACAATAGGTCCCATACTTAGTGATAAAAGAAGTCTTTTCTTGGTCTTCTGGGTCCATTTGGATTTGATTGTACCTAGAATAGGCGTCGAGAAAAGTAAGGATCTCGTGGCCGACCATGGCATCGATCATGTGATCGATGATAGGCAATGTAAAAGAGTCTTTCGGACATGCTTTGTTCAAGTCCTTATAGTCTACACACATTCTAAGTTTGTTCCCCTTTTTGGGGACAACAATCACATTAGCTAACCATTCGGGATATTTTACCTCCCGAATGGACCCTATTTTGAGAAGTTTGGTTACCTCGTCCTTTATGAAGGCATACTTTATCCCTAACTGGGGCCTTCTATTTTGTTTTATCGGTCTGAACTTGGGATCCAGGATAAGTCGATGCGTTGTTATCTCCGGTGGGATTCCTGTCATGTCTAAATGGCACCATACAAAGCAGTCCATGTTATCAATAAGAAATTGAATGAGTTTTTTCCTGAGCTTGGGGGTTAACCCCATTCCCAGGTATACCTTTCGTTGGGGAAGATACTCGATTAGTATCACCTGTTCTAGCTCCTCGACCGTTGAATTGGTTGCATCTGATTCTTTGGGAACAACAAAAGTTTATGGAGTTAGAAAATCATCTTCTCCTTCTTTTTCCACTACCTGTTTCTCTGATCCGTCTTCTTATCTTTGGTGCTCGATTTTACTTAAGTCGAAGGTATTGATATCAGCGTCACCTCATCGACTGCAAACACATCATTTACAGCGTGTTGTTCCCTGTAAACCATTTTCGCACCATCCGTCCTCGAGAACTTCATCATTTGGTGAAGGGCCGATGGTGCTGCCCTCATGTTGTGGATCCAAGGTCTACCGAGTAGTGCATTATATCTCATGCCACCTACGATGACATGGAATTTTGTATCTTGGATGGTTCCGGCTACGTTTCCTGGAAGGATTATCTCCCTCTTCGTTGTTTCACTAGCCATGTTGAAGCCGTTTAGGACTCGAGATGCAGGTACAATTTGGTCCTGTAGGCCGAGCTGCTCTACGACCCTCGATCTGATGATATTTTCTGAGCTACCTAGATCCACTAGAACAAGTTTAGCTTGAATTTTATTCAACAAAATAGAAATTACTAGGGCGTCGTTGTGCGGCTGAGAAATGCCTTCCGCTTTTTCATCATTGAATGATAAAGTGCCTTCAGGCACATAGTCTCGAGTCCGTTTCTCTCTGGTGATAGACACCTTAGTGCATTTGAATATAGGTCCTTGTGGGACGTCGAGCCCACCAATGATCATGTGAATAACATGCTGAGGTTCTTCTTGTTCGTTCTTTCTGTTGGTATCTCTTTCTCTGAAGTGATTTTTCGCTAGATCACTGAGGAACTCTTGAAGATGGCCTTCGTTGAATAGTCGAGCTACCTCCTCCCTCAGCTGCCTGCAGTCTTCTGTCCTATGGCCATGTGTGCCATGATACTTACATATTAGATTTGGGTTCATTTGAGAAGGATCAGTCTGTATTAGTCTGCGCCACCTAGTATCTTTGATCCTTCCGATAGCCGATACAATCCCCGATGCATCGACGCTGAAATTGTACTTCGATAGACGAGGTGCTTCTGTGGGATCTTCATATTTGTCGAAGCCAGTTTTACTCATAAGTCCCCAAGAGTTTTTCCCTCGGTCACTTCTTCGATCGTTCCGGGCGGAATTGCATCCCGGACCGTTATTCCTCTGATATGCAATATATGGCTGGTACCGATCCTTATTCGACCTTGATTCTCTATCAACATCCCTCTTATTTTTACCTGTCGAACGGTTTGGATGTACTGAGCTTGAAGGGGATCCCAATTGGTCATCTTTGACCCTGATCTTCGACTGATATCGGTTGTGAACATCTGCCCAAGTCACAACTGGGTATTCGATCAAATTTTGTTTCAACTGGCTTGATGCTATCAAACTCTGTTCATTCAACCCTTGGGTGAAAGCCTGAACAGCCCAATCATTAATGACTGGTGGAAACTCTATGCGTTCCATTTGGAATCCAGATACGAACTCCCTTAGCATCTTGTTATCCCTCTGTTTCACTTTGAAGAGGTCTGATTTTCTCGTTGCAACCTTTATGGCCCCGACATGTGCTTTTACGAATATCCGCTAATATGGCGAATGAATTGATGGAATTCGATGGCAAGTTGTGATACCAAATCATGGCTCCCTTTGACAGGGTCTCTCCGAACTTCTTCATCAATACATACTCGATTCCATCATCCTCCAAATCATTACCCTTAATGGCGCATGTGTAAGAAGTAATGTGCTCATTGGGGTCTGAGGTCCCGTTTTATTTAGGTATGTCGGGCATACGGAACTTCTTCTGGACGGGCTTTGGATTCGCACTCGGAGGGAATGATTTTTTCACAAACTTCTTTGAATCCATTCCTTTTAAGATTGGTGGTGCCCCCGGTATCTGGTCAACTTGGGAGTTGTAAGTTTCCACCTTCTTATCATTGGCCTCGATTATCTTCTCTCCCAATTCAATCCTCTTAGTGAGATCCTCGAGCATCCTCATTATAGCAGTTTTGGGTGTTGAGGTGTTATCACCCGATCTTTCAGGTACCAGCTCGGTACGACGAGTAACCTCATGCTCGACCCTATTTGGTGCTCTATGCTGATTTGCAACTGAGTGATGGCGGTTTATTGAGCTTGAACATTTCGAATATTACTTGGAGACTAACTCCTTCGTCTCCTCTGCCATGTGTACCTTGATTGTCAGTTCGACCCTCCCTGCGTACACTTCCCTCAAGATCCGCGCCTAAATCTGCATTCAAAGAAACATGCAAACTAACATCAACCGGATTGATGGGCGGTGCTCCTCCGAGATCAGCCTGCGACACCTCGATTCATGGAGTAATTACGTTCTCATTTTCTCCGTGGAGTCTGAAGCCATTGTTGACGTGTGTAGATGTGTTTTGTAAGTTTGACATGATTCAACCTGAAAACAAAAATTCTTGACAAGAAAAAGTGTAAAATAATGTGTTTTACCAGAATTAGCACTGAACAATCACTATTATCCTTAGCCCCATGGTGGGCGCCAAACTTTTTACCTCGAAAGATGATTAACAATTAAACTCTTATTATGGTTTTAAGGATACGTGATCTGATTCAATACCAATTGATAAATGACGAATTAAATAAATGAATTGAATGGTAAAAATAAATCAAACCAGTGTTTCAGCAATATGTCGACCTCGATTAGGAACATGCTCGAGATCAGGTGTTAGGAACAGTTAGAAAAATAGTAAAATGTAAGCAAGCAAAGAGCAGCGTATTATTATTTCTCAGTGAATGTACATCGTGATTACAAATGAACAGGGTTCCTCTTTATATAGTAGAGGAATCCTAAATAAGGTACAACTCTAATATGGGAACAAATCCCATGATTGATGTCAATAACCGTTAGCAGTTCAATTCCTTCCGAGATTTCCACTGAGATCTTTGGTCGATTACTATTATCTCACTTATTCCGTTACTTGGCATCGGTCATGCTTGGTCTCTGTCCTCAACGAATTCTTCGATCTTTGTGTCATGAGATTTTATAAAAGTCTTGTTTTCAAAACTTGTTGGCAAGATGAAACTTAAGGAAATTCTTATAAGTTTTATTAAAACTTACTTGTTGATAAGAGTATAAAATACTTGAGTGCTAAATATATGTTTTCATGAAAAAGTTTATCTTTAGAAATTTTAACAAATAAAACACTTGTTGTATCTTAAGATTGATGTTAATTGCTAGTGTCTTTAACAAGGAAATGTTATTCATTTGATTTTGTTCAAATGATTTGGATTGGTTATGAAAGTCATGATTTGATAAAAATAGATCCTTTGAGGCAATTATGCTATGAATCTATGTTTGAAATATAAAATGTTTGGGAGTTACTAGCGGAGACCACCGAGATTGGTTCGAATGTTGATTTCATTACCATGGAACTACACGTGCCGATGTAGGGAAACATTCCAAGGTTAAGCCGAGGTTTGTGGGATAAAGTCCCCCATTGAGAGGAAAAATGATCATTACTTAAAGTAATGAGGTTAAGTCAACACGTACAACACTCGGGAAGCGGCCCAAACAAGTAGGGTCAAATACTTGTTACTAGGTCGATCACCTAGTAGTTATTTATTATGTCGGTGTCGGCATAGTACTCCCGGTGAAAGGTAAAAGAGAACTTTCTAATCTTTAGGCCTAAGGAGCCGAAAATGATTTCAATGACTTAATGAGATTGAAATGGTTTTATATGATTTTTATTAAAATCTTGGCTTGATAGAGATATTCTAAAACTTTATAGTATGGCTTACATTTCACTCTTTTATCTAAAATGATAAAGAGCATGATTTATGTAACTGTTTATTCCTTTATGTCCAATATTGGTTGCATAGTTTTTGTAAAATCTTGTCCCTTGAACTTGAGTTAGAGAGAGTCTACGACACTTATTGAGTACCAATGTGGTGTACTCAACCCTTAGAACCCCCATCCAGGGCCCTACTTACTTTACATGTTTCAGGATGAGGTATGGTACGTGGCATATGGACATGGTTAGGATGACTCTATTTCTGAGGTATATGGTGAGGCACCACTCCTATTTCATGGTAGCTATCATGTTTTTTTCTTAACTTACATTATTTGGGCATTAGCCCAAGTTTTTTGTTCTATTCCTTGGTATAGAAGCTCCATAGATAGTTGCGAAAAGTTGTAGTAATGGAATTGTATGCGAAATACATGAAAAGATTTTTACTTTACTTACTCTTGTTGTCATGATTATGAGACGCTTCAGGTGTGATTTTGGATTGGAAAATTGTTCTATGGTTTAACTTGAAAATATATAAAATTTTCAAAGAGCTTCCGCAGTTAAATTGGTTTTCATGCATATGGTTTGGGTGCATCATATTGGTTGGTTCGCTCGGGTCGGATAGTGTGTCGGGTGCCGGTCACGTGGATTTGGGTCGTGACATTTTTTTTCATTTTGAACTGATAATAGAATGGGAGAATTTGAGTATCTATGATTTATGACATATTTTATATCGGGGCTTAGGGTTGAGCATTCACGCTCATTACTTTCTTCATGATCTTTGTAGTTACATTCCTTGAAAATATGTGTGGCTTTCTTTTGACACCGAGGCTCTTCTTTTGACTCTTGTGATTAATTCTCATGTGCTCCAATTTTATGATGACTGTGCTAGTTGCTTTAACTTAAGAGTCGGGTCTGAACCATCCTGAGTGATTCATGTGCATTGTGTGAGGTGAGATTTTGGTGCACTCTATGCCAGTCTAGAACTTGACCTGTGTGTCAGTCAAAGCGAAATGATTAAGTCTTGCAAGTTTGGGAAGTGATATAGGCTTTCTTTGATTTACAATTTAGCCTATTTGCCTCCCAGTTCCAATATTATCCGTAGTCAAACCTTTTGAGCCTGTAGAACTTTTCTTTGGCAACCACATTACAAGCCGAACCCCAATTGTTCTTAATTAAATCTTGTTGAACCTTTACCTCCTAAAGCACTTGAGTAGCTAGAAGAGTAAAGAAAGAGATTGTGTAGCTTTTGAGTGGAAACATAGAAAGGACGACAAGATGCACTTGTGTTTAAAAAAAATAAAAAAAGGGTACTAGCCATAAATACCAAATTAAGGAGAGTGAGGAAAAAAAAGAGAATAACTCCTCCATATCTTTCTCTGGGGCTAGTAAATATCTATATGTTGATGTGCTTAATGAAGAATGACGTAAATATTTATGGTTTCATGGCAAGAGATTGAATTGGTCATGACAAGAAGGTGCTTAAAAGTGAAGTGTAGTGTATTAAAGTTATTAGGGGGTTAGTCACTATTTTTCAAATATATCCTACCCGTCCCCTAGCCTACATTACAACCTATAAAGTCCTACTTGATCCTATACTGCGCGAGCTTAAATTAGTAGAGACTTACACTAGGGGCAAGCCTATGGTACGAACTTGGGTGGCATAAGATTTTCTTTGCGAGAGTGAACAAATTCTTTCTATATTTGAGTCCTTAAAATATACTTGAATTTATATTGAGTGTGTGATCTATTTCTCTCTGTGGTTTGTTGGTGAGAGCACATGATTTGCAAAAGATTGGTAGAGATCTTGATTTTTGAGTTGGCACAAGGAATGAGTCATAGTGTGAAATGCATTGGAGTCAAGTTTTGAGACAAAGATGTTAGAAAGAGCCACATGAATATTTTAAATAATCTGGCCATGAGTTTAAAACTTGAGGAAATGTATGAAAAGTGCATATGCTGGGTTCTAAGTGTTGATATAAACCATTGTCATTGGTGAGATGCTTGAGTATGTTTTAAAAGGTATTTCTTCCCTATGCTCTTAATTTTAAGTTGCTCGAGGACAAGCAAGAGTTTAAGTGCGGGGTGGTGATAAATAATGAAAAGTGCATGTTTTTTGAGTATGTTTATATATTATTTATTATGTGTGTAACGACCCGGCATGTCGTCCTATATTCTAGAACTCGGTGCCCCTAAACGACACTTTCCATATTTACTTTTACTGATTTATAGCTTGCAGGGACGGGTAGTTCGAGGTTTGGAGGAGTTTGGGGTGGTATAGGAACCCTTAGTTCCTTAAGGTTGGCCTTAAAGGCCAAGTTTGACTTAGGTAAACATTTTTAGTAAATGACATCGGAATCGAGATTTGAAAGCTCCAGTAGGTTCGTATGATGATTTCAGACTTGGGCGTATGTTCGGAACGGGTTTCGGATGACCCGGGAGTATTTCGGTGCCAAATAGTGAAATATGATTCCTTAAGTTCAAAAATTGAGGTTTGGAACCTGTTTTTGTGTTGTCAAGGTCTGAATAGAATTCTGAGATCTGGAAGAGTTCTGTCATGTCAATTATGACATGCTCGCAAAATTCGGTGTCATTCCGAGTAGTATAGTGTATGTTTCGGCATGTTGAAAGTGAATTCAAGAACTTGAAGTTTAAAGTTTGATTCAATTTGGTTTTGGGGTTGAATTCTTAGTTTCGTTATTGTTTTTCGCATTCCGAGAATTCGAACGAGTGCGTATCATGAATACAGACCTGTCAGTGCCTCTGGACGGGGTCCCGGGGGGCTCGGGTGAGTTTCGGACCCCTCGGAGTTAAATGTAAGAAACCAGATTTACCCAGTTCTAGTTTTCTTCTTTGTGTTCGCGGGTGTACGGACGCGTTCGCGAAGAAGGAGTTGGGAAAGGGTTAAACAAATGCTCTATGCATTCGCATAGGCACAAATGCGTTCAGGTAGTGTAAGTCGCTGGGCCGGTCAACTTGTTTTATGCGGTCGTACTCCCCCACCGCGTTCACGTAGGTCTAGCCCGGCTAGCCTTCGCGTTCGCTGGTTTGTTTTCGCGTGTTCACAGAAAGGCCTTAAGGGGGCCTGGACCAATGATCTTCGCGAACGCATTGCCGCTGTCGCGTTCGCAATTAAGGGGGCAGCTGGGCAGTTAACTTAAAACGGGACTTAACTATTTTGAGGCCATATTATTGTATCTTTGGCGATTTGGGAGCTCTAAAAAGGGGAGATTCGACCTTGCATCGTGAATTAAGTTAATTCCTACTTGACACAAATTAGTAGAAATCATGGGTTTAGAGTAAAACCTAGGGTTTTGAGAAAAATAAGATTTAAACAAGAAATTTTTTATGGAATCATGCAAAACCTATATATTATTGATCCTTAGGTTGTGGGTAACAATTTCTCTTGAAAATTTCCGGAATCCGAGCATGTGGGCCCGTGGGTACATTTTAGGATCTTTGCAACTAGGATGGGGTAACCATTTAAATATGAGAATTGTGAACTTTTGAACATAGAATGATTGATTTATATAATGTTTGACTAGTTTCGAGTTCTTGGGCGACGAATTTGGAGATTTGGGCGCATTCTTTACCCGGGAAGTAGGCTTAAAATGAGGTAAGTCTCCTTTCTAACCTTGTAAGAGGGAATTATCCCTGTAGGTGAATTTGTGGGGGGCTACGCATGCACGAAGTGACGAGAATCCGTGCGTAGCTACTATTATGTTATGTCGGGGGAGTTTAGGATCCACAAGTATGCTTTACGTGCCGTATCTTGTAATCTTAATGATAAGTTTAGAATTTCTTGGCATCATCGAATTATTTAAACGGGTATCTAAGAAGGTCACTTATCATTATTTAATTTATTGGTTTTCTCTTGGAAGAATATCCCCAAATAAACCCCAGATTTTTCTGAAGAATGTGTATATATATGAGTACCTGAGTCGCATGTATAATTCGCGAGCGGGGTAACTCTATTATTTATTTTGACCATGTCGCATGTACGATCCGCAAGCAGGGGTAATAGATGCATCTATGGTTCGTGCCGTTCGACCCTTTGGCGGTGCACATTTATTACTTCGTGGAGTCGGCCATACGTTCGCGACATGTTATGTACTTGCAAATCATTTGGTATTTTTGTGGTTCAACTATTAATTATCCTGGAAAATGAATTAGCAACCTGTACGGTAGGGAGTTTGACACGCAAAGATATCTGTAGGTTGATTTGATGTTCCTGCCTTTACTACTTATTCATAATTTGCCATTCTTGCTTAGCCTTATATTTAAAACGTATTATTTTGAACCTGGTAAGTGTGAAGTCGACCTCTCTTCACTACTTCTTCGAGATTAGATTGGATACTTACTGGGTACATATTGTTTATGTACTCATGCTATGCTTTTGTACTTAAATTGTACATGTTCTGAGGCAAGTGCATCTGGGTATCAGTCCGGAGCTCGTCCTTGATTGCACTTGGTTGAGGCTTCACGGTGAGCTGCTTCTCCTGATGGCATTCAGCAGCACTCTTGATTCTTTCTTTTGCTATTTTTTTCTATATCCTCTCAGGCAGTAGGATACTCCTTTATTTCTTTTGATTCTACTCTACTAGATGGTTGCAGACTTGTGACACTAGTTCCTGGCACACACATTGGTAGACTATTCTTTTGGTGATGTAATTAATTAAAGTTGATTTTTGGTCTTCGTAACTTAATTGCCCTGCTATGTGTTATATTCCATGCGTAGTGGCTAAATTATTTTTGAAATAAGGGAAGGATTTAATAGGAAGAAAACTAGATTCACTAGATAATTAGTGTTGGCTTACCTGACAACGGTGTTGGGCCCCATCACGACCTGGATTAAGATTTGGGTCGTAACCACATGGTATCAGAGCTCTAGGTTCACGTAGGTCTCACGAGTTATGGGCAGACCTAATAGAGTCTTGTGGATCGGTACATAGATGTTTGTATTTATCTTCGGGAGGCTATAGGGTGTTAGGAAATCTCTCTTTATTCATCTTCTATCGTGTAGTTGATGGTATTCTCAATCTCACTTTTCTATTCTCTCGCATATGGTGAGGACGCGTGCAATCGACATTCCGGACCTAGGAGGGGCCGCTACCCCCATCGTCAGAGGCCGTGGCAGAGGACAGGGGAGGGCACTGGCCTGAGGTATGGGAAGAGGGCATCCCAGAGCTGCCCCAGTTGCACCGCCAGTGGATCCAGTGGAGGATCCTATCACTGAGGAGCAGGGCAAGGTGCCCTTGTGGGCCGTATGATGCGGTTCATGGATACTATGACTCAGGCTGGTTTATTTCCAGCAGACCCGGCCACATCTCAGGCAGGAGGGGAAGCACAGAACCCTGCTGCCCAGGCCGCAGGACATGCAGTTACAGTTTATCAGACCCCGGGTACACTGCCCGCGGGTGGGGTTCAATCAGTAGCAGCAACAACACTTGAGCCCAGACCAGCTGCGGACAGTGATTCGTAGAAACTATTAGACAGATGGACCAGACTGCACCCCCTGTCTCGTGGCGAGCGTCATGAGGATGCTCAGGATTTTATTGATAGGTTCAGAGACAGACTGCACAATATGAGGATAATGGAGTCCCATGGAGTTGACTTCACCACTTTCCAGCTAGAGGGCAGAGCCCGTAGATGGTGCCAGTCTTATGTTCTTGGAAGACCGGCAGATTCTCCTCCTATTACTTGGGAGTAGTTCAGTCAGCTATTCCTGGACAGGTATATTCCACCCTCTGAGAGGGAAGAGATGCGGTATCAGTTTGAGCAGCTAGAGCAGGGTCAGATGTTAGTAACCGACTACGAGGCTAGGTTTTCTGAGCTGTCTAGTCATGCAATTATGATACTTCCTACTGACGCAGAGAGAGTGCAGAGATTTGTAGTTGGGTTGCACTCATATATTAGGGCCATCATGGCCCGAGAGGTGGAGATGTGGGCTCTTTATCAGCTTGAAGTAGAGATTGCTCGCAGGATTGAGGGCTATCGATTGAGGAGCAGAGAGCAGGGACAACATGATAAGAGAGCTCGATTTTCTGGGATTTCAGAGGTGCTCCAGCTAGGGGTAGAGGTCAGTTTGGTAGGGGCCAGCCTTGTAGGCCTCCATATTTACCACCCCCACCACCTCCTCGAGGTGCTCCAGTGAGGCCTTATTTCAGCGCGATGCCAGAGAGTTCTAATCGCCCACCAGCTATTCAGGGTTCCTCCGACGGGTATTCTGGTCATCAGGGATCTTCCTGCTCTTAATTCAGTGCTATGCCAGATAGTCCATACCGTCATCCAACTATTTAGGTTCTTCTTCAAGGTAGCAGGCTACGGTGCCGAGAGGTTGCTATGAGTATGGGATCCAGGTCATATAAAGAGGACTTGCCCCAGGCTTTGGGGCAAGGCAGTGCAGCAGAGTCACCAGCCCGTGGTTACAGCACCGGCAGCCCGAACACCCAGAGATGGAGGGTAGACTAGTAGAGGTCTTCCTAGAGGTGGAGTCCAGACAGGAGGATCTCGGCCAGCTCCTGCCCATTCAGGTGGAGGTCAGTCATCCGGCGCTCCAGCTAGATTCTATGTTTTCCCGGCCAGACCAGATACAGTAGCCTCAAATGTCGTGATCACAGGTATTGTTTCGGTATGCGGTAGGGATGCATTGGTATTATTTGATCCAGGATCCACTTATTCATATGTGTCAGTCCTGTTTGCTCATTTCCTGGATATTCCTCGTGAGTCCTTGGGTACTCCTGTTTATGTCTCCAGTCTATTGGGCGATTCTGTGGTTGTGGACCGGATTTATCGGTCCTGTGTAGCTACATTCTGGTGGTTCGAGACTAGAGCGGACCTCCTGTTACTTGATATGACTAATTTTGAGGTCATCCTGGGCATGGATTGGTTATCCCTTTATCACGTTGTTCTGGCTTGCCATGCCAAGACTGTTACACTAGCCATACCTGAATTGTCAGGATTGGAGTAGAGAGGTTCCTCAGTCAGTGCAGCTAGTCAGGTTGTTTCTTTCCTGAAGGCTCGACGTATGGTCGAGAAGGGTTGTTTGGCCTATCTTGCTTATGTGTGGGACACCACCGCCGAGTCTCCGATGATTGATTTAGTGCCAGTAGTTTGAGAGTTTGCTGATGTATTTCCTTCAGACCTTCCAGGCATGCCACCGGATCGTGACATTGATTTTTGCATTGACTTAGCTCCAGGCACGCAACCTATATCTATTCCCCCATACCGTATAGCTCCGAAGGAATTAAAGGAATTGAAAGAACAACTTGATGAGTTCTTAGCTAAGGGGTTTATCAGAACGAGTGTATCTCCGTGGGGTGCTATAGTGTTATTTCTGAAGAAGAAGGATGGGACTATGCGGATGTGTATTGACTACCGCCAGTTGAACAAACTCACCATCAAGAACAAATACCCGTTGCCGCATATCGATGATTTGTTTGACCAGCTGCAGGGTGCTCAGGTGTTTTCTTAGATTGACTTGAGATCAAGGTACCATCGGCTGAAGATTCGGGACTCGGATGTTCCGAAGACTACATTCTGTACGAGATATGGTCATTATGAGTTCCCGGTGATGTCCTTTGGCCTGACTAATGCCCTCGCAGCATATATGGATTTGATGAATAGGGTGTTCATGACTTATATTGATTCTTTTGTTCATTGTCTTTATTGATGACATTCTGATCTACTCATGTAGCTGGGGGAGCACGATCAGCATTTGAGAGTTGTGCTCCAGACCTTGCGGGAACAAAATTTGTACGCTAAGTTCTCCAAGTGTGAGTTCTGGTTAGATTCTGTGGCATTCTTGGGACATGTGGTATCCAGGGAGGGTATCACAGTGGATCCTAAGAAGATTGAGGCAGTTCAGAGTTGGCCACGCCCTACCTCAACGACAGAGATCAGGAGCTTCTTGGGGCTGGCAGGTTATTATCGCCGGTTTGTGGAGGATTTTTCATCCATTGCATACCCTCTGACTAGATTGACCCAGAAGGGTGCCCCATCCCGATGGTACTACGAGTGTGAGGCGAGTTTCCAGAAGCTCAAGACAACCTTGACCACAACATCAGTTCTAGTGTTGCCTTCCGGTTCAGGGATGTATATAGTTTATTGCGACGCTTCACACGTTGGTTTGGGATGTGTATTGATGCAGGAGGGGAAAGTTATTGCATATGCTTTACGTTAGCTGAAGGTTCATGAAAAAAATTACCCTGTGCACGATTTGGAGCTGGCGGCGATTGTTCATGCTCTTAAAATTTGGAGGCACTACTTGTATGGGGTGCCTTGTGAGGTTTATACAGATCAACTCAGTTTCTAGCACTTGTTCAAATAGAGGGATATTCATTTGAGAAAGCGTAGATGGCCTGAGTTGCTGAAAGATTATGACATTACTATTCTTTATCATCCGGGCAAGGCGAATATGGTTGCAGATGCTTTAAACAGGAAGGAGGAGAGTATGGGTAGCTTGGATTTTATTTTAGCATAGGAGAGACCTGTAGATTTGGACATTCAGTCCTTGTCTAATCGCCTGGTGAGGTTGGACCTTTCAGAGCCCAGCCGAGTTCTTGCACGTGTTGTTTCTTAGTGTTCATTATTGGGGGAGATCAAGGCTCGACAGTTTGATGATCCGCACTTGGAAGTTCTCTGGGAGACGGTGTTACAGGGTGGTGCCAAGGAGGTTTCTATTGGCGAGGATGGTGTTCTGAGACTTCAGGGTCACATATGTGTCCCTAATGTTGACTGCCTAAGGGAGAGGATTCTAGAGGAGGCACATAGTTCCAGGTATTCTATTCATCCTGGTGCTACGAAGATGTATCGCGACATGAGGCAGCATTACTGGTGGAGGCAGATGAAGAAGGACATAGTGGAGTATGTGGCTAGATTTCTAAATTGCCAGCAGGTTAAGTATGAGCACCAGAGGCCAGAAGGCCTACTTCAGTAGATGCCTATACCTGAGTGGAAATGGGAGCGCATCACTATGAACTTCGTAGTTGGGTTGCCTCGGACCTTGTGGAAGGTTGATGCGGTTAGGGTTATTGTAGACATGTTGACCAAGTCGACACATTTCATTCCAGTAGCTACTACTTATACTTCAGAGAGGTTGGCCTAGATCTACATTCGAGAGATAGTTCGGTTGCACGGTGCGCCTGTGTCTATTATATCAGATCGAGGTCCTCAGTTCACCTCGCACTTCTGGAGAGCAGTACAAAGTGAGTTAAGCACCCGGGTAGAGGTCAGCACAACATTCCACCCTCAGACTGACGGGCAGTCGGAGCAGACATTTTAGATATTGGAGGACACGCTCAGAGCATGTGTGATTAACATTGGAGGGCAGTGGGACTAGTTTTTGCCGTTGGCCGAGTTTGCTTATAATAACAGTTATCAGTCCAGCATTGAGATGGCTCCATTTGAGGCCTTGTATGGTCGGCGATGTCGTTCTTCCATCGGGTGGTTTGAGCCTGACGAGGCTAAGTTATATGGCATTGACCTGGTGAAGGATGCCTTGGATAAAGTAAATCGGATTGAGGAAAGGCTTCGCACAGCACAGTCCAGACAGAAGAGTTACGCGGATCAGAAAGCGCGTGATGTATCGTTTGTAGTCGGCGAGAAGGTTCTGTTGAAAGTCTCACCGATGAAGGGTATTATGAGATTTGGAAAGAAGGGCAAGCTGAGCCCAAGGTTTATAGGCCCATTTGAGGTGTTAAGGCGAGTTGGGGAGGTAGCTTATGAGCTCACTTTACCTCCCAGTTTATCAGGAGTTCATTCGGTCTTTCATGTGTCCATGTTCCGGAGGTACCACGCCGACTTCTCTCACGTGATAGACTTTATCACCATTCAGCTAGACGAGAGATTGTGTTATGAGGAGGAGCCAGTTGCTATCATTGACAGGCAGGATCGCCAGTTGAGGTCCAAGAAGTTTTCCGCCGTGAAGGTCCAGTGGAAGGGCCAACCAATCGAGGAGGCGACCTGGGATTCTGAGGAGGACATGAGGGTCAGATTTCCACACTTATTCAATACTCAATGTATGATTGTAGACCCGTTTGAGGACGAACGTTTGTTTAAGAGGTGGAGAATGTAACGACGATCATCTTGTGTTCTAGAACCCCGTGCCCCTAAACAAGACTTTTCGTATTTGCTTTTACTGATTTATAGCTTGCGGGGATGGGTAGTTCGAGGTCTGGAGAAGTTTGGGGGTGGTATAGGAACCCTTAGTTCCTTAAGGTTGGCCTTAAAGGCCAAGTTTGACTTCGGTCAACATTTTTAATAAACAGCCTCGGAATCGAGATTTGAATGCTCCAGTAGGTTTGTATGATGATTTCAGACTTAGGCATATGTTCGTAACGGGTTTCGGATGACCCGGGAGCATTTCGGCGCCAAATAGTGAAATATGATTCCTTAAGTTCAAAAATTGAGGTTTGGAACGTGTTTTTCTGTTATCGAGGTCCGAACGGAATTTTGAGATCGGGAATAGTTCTGTCATTTCATTTATGACTTGCTCGCAGAATTCGGTGTCATTTCGAGTAGTATAGGTATGTTTCGGCATGTTGAAACTGAATTCAAGAACTTGAAGTTCAAAGTTTGATTCAATTTGGTTTTGGGGTCAAATTCTTAGTTTCGTTGTTGTTTTTCGCATTCCACGAATTTGAGCGAGTCTGTATCATGAATACAGACCTGTCGGTACCTTTGGATGGGGTCCCGGGGGGCTCGGGTGAGTTTCGGACCCCTCGGAGCTAAATGCAAGAAACCAAATTTGGCCAGTTCTGGTTTCCTTCTTCACGTTCTCGAGTGTACGGACGCGTTCACGAAGAAGGAGTTGGGCAGGGGTGAAAAAAATGCTCTATGCGTTCGCATAGGTACAAATGCGTTCACGTAGTGTAAGTCGCTGAGCCGGTCAATTTGTTCTATGCAGTCGCACCCCCTCCCTCCCTCACCGCGTTCGCGTGGTCTAGCCTGGCTAGCCTTCGCGTTCGTGGTTTGTTTTTGCGTTCGCACAGAAGGGGCTTCAGGGGGCCTGGGCCAATGGTCTTCGCAAATGCATTTCCCCTGTCGCGTTCGCGATTAAGGGGGAAACTGGGAAGTTAACTTAAAATGGGACTTAACCATTTTGAGGCCATATTATTGTATCATTGGCGATTTGGGAGCTCTAAAAAGGGGATATTCGACCTAGCATCATGAGGTAAGTTAATTCCTACTTGAAAGTGAGATTTATACTTGAGTTTTGGGTAGATTAACACACACAAATTTGTAGAAATCATGGGTTTAGAGTAAAACTTAGGGTTTTGAGAAAAATAAGATTTAAACAAGAAATTTTTTATGGAATCATGCAAAAACTATATATTATTGATCCTTAGGTTGTGTGCCCCCGGAATCCAAGCATGTGGGCCCGGGGGTACATTTTAGGATTTTTACAACTAGGATGGGGTAACCATTTAAATAGGAGAATTGTGAACTTTTGAACATAGATTGATTGATTTATATAATGTTTGACTAGTTTCGAGTTCTTGGCGACGAATTTGGATATTCGGGCGCATTCTTGTCCCGGGAAGTAGGCTTGAAACGAGGTTAGTTTCCTTTCCAACCTTGTAAGAGGGAATTGTCCCCGTCGGTGAAATAACGAATTATATGCTACTATTTGTGGGGGGCTACGCACGCACGAAGTGACGAGAGTCCGTGCGTAGCTACTATTATGTTATGTCGGCGGAGTTTAGGATCCACAAGCATGCTCTACGTGCCGTATCTTGTAATCTTAATGATAAATTTAGAATTTATTGGCATCATCAAATTATTTAAATGGGTATCTAAGAAGGTCACCTATCATTATTTAATTTATTGGTTTTCCCTTGGAAGAATATCCCCAAATAAACCCCGGATTTTTCTGCTGAATGTGTGTATATATGCATCTATATATACATATATACATGCATCTATGGTTTGTGCTGTTCGACCCTTCGGCAGTGCACATTTATTATTTCGTGGAATCGGTCGTACGTTCGCGGCATGTTATGTACTTGCTAATCATTTGGTATTGCTGTGGTTTAACTGTTAATTACCTTGGAAAATGAATTTGCAACCTGTACGGTAGGGTGTTTGACAAGCAAAGATATCTGTAGGGAGATTTGATGTTCCTGCCTTTACTACTTATTCATAATTTGCCATTCTTGGTTAGCCTTATATTTAAAACATATTATTTTGGCCCTAGTAAGTGTCAAGTTGACCTCTCGTCACTACTTCTTTGAGATTAGACTGGATACTTACTGGGTACATATTGTTTATGTACTCATGCTACGCTTCTGTACTTAATTGTACAGGTTCTGAGGCAGGTGCAACTGGGTATCAGTCCGGAGCTCGTCCTTGATTGCACTTGGTTGAGGCTTCACGGTGAGCTGCTTCTCCTGATGGCATTCGGCAGCACTCTGGAGTCTTTCTTTTGCTATTTCTGTCTATATCCTCTCAGACAGTAGGATAGTCCTTTATTTCTTTTGATTCTACTCTACTAGATGCCTGTAGACTTGTGACACTAGTTCCTGGCACACACATTGGTAGACTATTCTTTTGGTGATGTAATTAATTAAAGTTGATTTTTGTCTTCGTAATTTAATTGCCCTGCAATGTGTTATATTCCATGTGTAGTGGCTAAATTATTTTTGAAATAAGGGAAAGATTTAATAGGAAGCAAACTAGATTCACTAGATAATTAGTGTTGGCTTGCTTGACAACAGTGTTGGGCGCCATCGTGACCTGGATTAAGATTTGGGTCGTGACAATGTGAGTTATGGGAGATCACATGATTTTAGAAGTGAAAATATGCTCATTACGTGTTTCTTATGTGTAGGAATAAACTTGCACGGAAAACGATCAAATGAGAGAAAAATTGGTGAAAAAGAGCTGAAGAAAAAAGTCTCAGACAGTGAAGCGTGGCTCACTTTGCCAGACCAGGACCGAAGCAGAAGAAATCAGGAAAGTCCCGGACAACAAAGTGAGGGTCACTTCGCTAGACCGGGACCGAGACCGGGACAGAAAACTTTTAACTTTTCCAATCCGAACTAGGAGAAGTAATTTCGACCCAAACAAAGCCGAATCATTATAAATACATCCTAAAATTTGATTTTGAAGAGGAGACACTACTTTGGACGAGGAGAAACCACTTTGGAAGGATAGAATATTTTAGGCAGGCAAGAACATGCTAGGAGCAAGAAGGAGAAAGATTCAACTTCACGTTTTCCCTCTTTTTTCCTCTATTTCATTATTGGTTATGAATTCTAGTATTGTAGTTTTGCATACCATTATGAATAGCTAATTTGTTATCTAGAGTTTTGATGGAACCTTTTGTAAGATGAATTCTTATTATGTTTTTATATAATTGAGAATTTAGATATCTCTACTTGTTCAACTACGTATTTGTTGTTGTTGATTAAATGGCCACCAATTGACTGTGCCTATTTAGTGTGTACTGCTTGAGAGAGAGAGAGAGAGTACATATTTAGGCAGTTATTGAACAACATCACTCCTAACGTATATGAGAGATCAATGTGGAGGGTTTAAAGGCGGGATTAGAGATAACGAAACCTTGGTGCAATTGTAGTGAGCGGTGAATTAGTGCCAGCTAGCGTAGTTTGAAAGAATAAGTCTAGTAAATTGTGGTAGTTGCTCAAGAGAGAGCTACAACACCCAAAGTACTCATGATCGGTAGAGAATACTTAGGCGAAATTATAGAAGACGCAGCGGGAAGGATTCCGATAAGTGGGGAAATCATAACTCTAGGCCTCCTTAGTCTCCTTAGTTAATAATTTTACTGCTTTTAATAGTTTCTAGTTAATTAGTTTAATAGAAGAATCACAATATTATAATTAGGAAATTATTTGGTCTTGTGTTTCTTAGCATTACTGAACAACTATAGCTAAGCTTTAGTTCTCTGTGGGATTCGACTCCGGACCTGTAAACCAGATTATATTTGCAACGACCACTTAGTCCTTTTTATAAGACATAGTTGGGCGTGATCAAGTTTTGGCGCCATTGCCGGGGAACTACCGGTGTAGCTGTAGGTGTACATATTACTAGGTTTGAAGTTTGAACCTTCATTTTTATTTTCTGTATTTGATTTTTTTTATTTTTGTTTTACTTGTTGATTTTAACAAGACATCTCGGAATTATGAGAGTTTTGATGTTGGTAATTCTAATTTTAATCCTTCTTATGCATATTGTGTAGAATGTACAATGGAAACATCTTTGTGCAATGATAATGGTCACTCTGACACTATTCCCTATTTTCTTCTTGTTTTGCTATGGTTCAGTGGGGACAATATCTTGCATTGATGTATGATCACGTCTTACGATTCCTAGACCGTGTCAATAACCTATACTTCACATTCCTGTTTGTGCTCCGTGTTGTTACTAAAGTGAGTAATTTTAATCTATATATGCTTGCTTGACCCCACCCACATTCCTAATGGGAGAGGATTAGCAAAATAAATGATGATGACTGATAACTTATTAATACTTTTTGTCACGACCCAAAATCTACTAAGGTCGTGATGGCGCCGGACACCACCGTCAGGAAAGACAATCATTAATTAGTTGAAATAAATTTATGTTTTAACATCTTTTTCAAAATCGTTACCTTTCACCTACAAGTTATAATAGCGAATAAAAATTTATCAAATAAATACGACAGGTAAACCATTCCATTTATTAAAATAAATCCCAAACACATCCCAGAACCCGGTGTCACAAGTGCATGAGCAAAACTCTAAGAATCTATACAAAATACTACAAGCTTGTCCGAAATACAAATTGGATAAGGAATTTGAAAATGACAATAATTACAGTACGAGGGAGACTCTGTCGGCTGCGGGTCGCCTCCGGATAATGCAGCTCGCCTAAGTCTCCAATGCTGGCCACATCGCAGTGAAAGTACCTGTGCAATAGTGTAGCATGATTACGAAAACAACGTGTACTCAGTAAGTCGCCCGCCTAACCTTAGAGAGGTAGTGACGAGAGGTCGAATTAGACGCTCACTAAGGTCCAACAGATCAATTTAGCACAATATGATACCCGTAATAGGCATACGAGGATGATAAAACTGTCACGACCCAAAATCCCTAAGGTCGTGATGGCACTGGACACAAGGTCAGGCAAGCCAAACCATTAATTAATTGAAATAACTTTCAAGTTTTAACATTTTCGAAATCATTACCTTTTCTTGCATTTCATAATCAAATAAACAAATTTTAATAAACTTAAATACGACAACACATCAATTCAATTTAATGAAATAAATCCCAACACATCCCCAGAACCCGGTGTCACAAGTACATGAGCAAATTCTAAGAAGTTATACAATCACTTCAAGCCTGTCCGAAATACAACTGGACTACGAAATTTAAAAAAAATGAATAAATACAGTATGAAGGTGACTCTGCCAATTGCGGATCGCCTCCGGATGGTGCAGCTCGCCTAAGTCTCCGAATCCTCCACATTTCTATGAAAGTACCTGTGCAATAAAATGCACAGCAAGTGCAGAATGCGTACAAAAACAACGTGTACTCAGTAAGTTGCCCGCCTAACCTCAGAGAGGTAGTGACGAGGGGGAAAATTTGACTCTTACTAAGGCCTGACAATACAACATATGACAGAATATGATGAAACACAATATACATGTAAGAAAGTGAGCAACAAGTACATATCAAGTACGGAAATCCAGGCAACCACTCAGAATAAACAACATTGTACACTTTCCTTTTTCACAAATACATGTCAAGCCAATACCAATAGAACAATACCAAAAAGTCATGCGCAAACAAGGGTAAGACAACCAGCCGGAGTCATAAGATAGTCAACCTCTCTATGCACTACCGAAGGATTGATCGGCCCTTCCGAAAAGTGCATCTCTCAACCTCTCTACATACTGCCGAAGGATCGATCGGCCCGTCCCAAAATTGCGGCTCTCAATATCTCTATGCACTGCCGAAGGATCGATCGGCCCGTCCCAAAATTGCGGCTCTCAATATCTCTATGCACTGCCGAAGGATCGATCGGCCCGTCCCAAAATTGCGGCTCTCAATATCTCTATGCACTGCCGAAGGATCGATCGGCCCGTCCCAAAATTGCGGCTCTCAATATCTCTATGCACTGCCGAAGGATCGATCGGCCCGTCCCAAAATTGCGGCTCTCAATATCTCTATGCACTGCCGAAGGATCGATCGGCCCGTCCCAAAAGTGCATCTCTCAATCTCTCTACGCACTGCCTAAGGATCGATCAGTCGGTCCCAAAAGTGCGGCTCTTAATATAATAATCCTCTCTGTGCACTGCCGAGGGATCGACCGGCCCGTCCCAAAAGTGCACCTCTCAATATAATACGGCTAGCCTGCTCGTGAATCATACATGCGACTCAAGTGCTCATAAGAATACATACACAAATACAGGGTCTTCCTGCTCGCGAATCACAACGACTTAGGCACCCAAAGTTACACATATCCACATAATAAATTCGTATTTTATCAAGAAAACCATTTTTCTTAGGAAAATGGTAAAGTCTTTATTAAAAGAAACATGAAATATAGGTTTTGAAATCTTTGTTTTTGAAACTCATTTGTCCAGTTTAGTAATACTCCATGATACAATCCACTCCAGGTACACATATAGTCACAGCGGAAGCAATTTTCTTTTAGAAGGTTAACTATATAAACTCTAGTTTTCATTTTTTAAACATTCAATTACATTTTCGATCATATTAGCAGTTTAATATTACGGGCAGGGGTACAGGTATACACATAAAGCATGCTAGTGGTTCCCAGGCTACCCGGACATGGCATAATAGTAGCTACGCACGGACTCTCATCACCTCGTGCGTATGTAGCCCCCGAAGATAATATCATATACTGAATTAATTCACCTAGGGGGACGATTCCCCCTCACAAAGTTAGAAAGGAGACTTACCTCGCTTCGAAATTCAGACACCGGTTTCCAATCCCTTCCGATGACCCCAACGGACGCACAACGCTTCGAAACTACCACATAAATGACAAAGCAATGAAAATTCATCCTAATACCCACAACAAATTCAGATTATATACTTTCCCAACCCCGCTCGGAGAAATGACAAAAATGCCCTCGGGCCCACGTGCCCGAAATCCGAAATTCTCGAAGATACTCTCTACCCAGAGACTTACTAACTCAATTATATAATTTACTCAAATGTTCATGCCCAATTCGTGGTTAAAAGTCCAAATTTTCCATATTCTAGGTTGCTTCAAAGTTTCCCAATTTTCCTACCAATTTCATGCTCAAAATCCATGTAAGATCTTGTATTTAACCTTAGAAACAAGTAGAACAACTTACCTCTTGATGCTTGGTGAAATCCCCCTTGAAAAGCTCTCCAAAAATTGCCTCAACCCCAAGAAAAATGATAGAGAAATGGCTCCACCCGATCTTTAAA
The DNA here is from genome assembly GCA_005239525.1 of Nicotiana knightiana. Taxonomy (NCBI): domain Eukaryota; kingdom Viridiplantae; phylum Streptophyta; class Magnoliopsida; order Solanales; family Solanaceae; genus Nicotiana; species Nicotiana knightiana. The sequence goes on along the minus strand of ML428759.1, from coordinate 64,399 downwards.
ACATTCTGCCCAGGCATTTTTCGCACCTGCGGTCCTTCTTTCGCACCTGCAATCTCGCAGGTGTGACTAAATCCAACGCACCTGCGATTTCCCTCAATTACAACCAAATCACACCTGCGCCCCCACTGCCCGCACCTGCGGTTCCCAGCCAAGCCAAGCCCACAGTCGCACCTGCGGCTCCGCACCTGCGGTCAAAGCCTCGCAGGTGCGATTGCACCAGATAACAGCAGTTCAGCCCTTCTTCCAACTTCAACTTTGATCTGTTAAACACTCGGAATCCACCCGAGGCCCCCGGGACCACATCCAATTATACCAACCTTTCCCAAAACATGACACAGACTTGCTCGAGCCCTCAAATCACATCTAACAATGCCGAACTCACGAATCGCACTCAAATCCAATTCTTTAAGAACTTAGAATTTTTAACTTCTACATCCGATGCAGAAACCTATCAAATCACGTCCGATTGACCTCAAATTTTGCGCACAAGTCATATTCAACATTACAAACCTGCTCCAACTTACGGAATCACATTCCTACCTTGATATAGAAACTTCCACTTCCGGCCGGATTTCTCAAAAACCTTCAAATTTCTATCTTTAGCCAAATGACTTCAAAATGACCTCCGGACATCCGAATTCACTTCCGATCGCGCTCCCAACTCCAGAATCACCATACGGAGCTATTCCCAGACGCGGAATCCCAAACGGACATCAACCTCATTGATATGCACTCCAACCCCAAATTCATGAAATCCTTCTAAAATGCTAACTCCCATAATATACGCCGAAACGCTCCCGGGTTATCTAAAACCCGATCCAAACATACACCCGAGTCCGAACTCATCATACGAACCTGCTTGAACCTTCAAATCTTGATTCGGAGATCGTTTACTCAAAATTCCAATCTTAGTTGATTTCACCAACTTAAGGCTTCTGAAATGAGAATTTTCTTTCCAAACCAACTCTAAACTTCCTGAAATTCAATTCTGACCATGCCCACAGGTCATAATACCTGAAACGAAGCTGCTCATGGCCTCAAACCGATGAACGACGCGCTAGAGTTCAAAACGATCGGTCGGGTCGTTACATTCTCCCCCACTTAAACTGATGTTCGTCCTCGGACGTGCTAAGAACTTCTTTGGAGTTACTGAAATCACCGTTTAACACTCGAGCACCTGCCCGTGCTACCACAACCCAGTTGAGCACAATGGCTTGATCAAATATGGAGATGTCTTCTTTATCCATATAATAAGCTCAAAATTCATTCAAACACCTGAAATTTCTCTGCTAGGCCTAGTTCCAACATATAAACACTGTATCAACTACCATACGATATACCAGAACATGACCGCATACCTTTGCTGAATCAGCACCATGCACCGCACAACTCATCATCTGACCACAATGAAGCTCCCTGAACCTTAATAGCCAATATTCCACGAATCTGATGCTCCCAATGCACCTCATAAAAAATATACATACACCCTGCTATAATGCTGACGATACCACCACAATGGAGGAAATGTGCAGAAATTCATAATCAACTGCAGAGTTAACAAATCCTTGAATACCTCATCTTGACTAGAATCATCACTTTAGTATGAACCTGAAAAATGATATTTGTTCTTTAATGTACACTTCACATAACCTCATCGCACTGATCCCTGATCCAAAAATCTCGTCTCACCCAGTATGAACTACTCAGACGACAAACCACCCCAACATGACCAACAACCTCACATGATACCACATCGCGCCAATAGGCCATAACTCGAACAGGATAATAAGAAACGACTCTGGCGAAACTATTCAGCTCACGCAATTAATATGAGTTCTTACTAGAAAATAGGAATTAAAACATAAGAAAATAAATATAGGAACCTTACTCATCATCACACTGTTGCGGCGTGCAACCGGATCCAAATAACATACCCGTGGCGGCATGCCACCCGATTCCAAATAACATACCCGTGGCGGCGTGCCACCCGATCCCAAATAACATCAGCGTGACGGCGTGCCACCCGATCCAAATAACATAAAACTCACGTAAGGAAATATATACATAGTTGATTCGCTCACTATTACAAATTGCTAAATATTAATCACAAGCACGCTAAGTGCATAATACCATCCTGGGGAGACTTATAGAGTCGTATGCAACAAAACTCAAGCACAACTGAGGTGCAATATATATATATATATATATACACTCTGGATCTCAAGAGCTATCCTTCTCACATAACATCCCCACTACGGGGGACCTTAACACATAAGAAATTATCAAGCCGTTTCAAAACTCGCACAGCACAATCACAATAATACATGAATTCGACGAAGACGAAACAACACCCGCTGTTATAATATCTTTCCATGAAAAGCGCTCTATTGAAAGGAACATGCCTGGCTCATACGGAGCCCATAATCATATTTAAATCCATCCACAAACATCGAGCTACCTTGCTCGCATCAACTAAGCTAATAGCTTTTGCTTGGGTCCATATTAACCCAACTTCTCTCATAATACACGAGAACAACCATCATCACCGGGACTAACACCCCATAATCCATAATCAACTGAACCGAACGCCCTCCAGGCGTAAATTCTCAGTTAAGCAATAGTGCACTTCTTTATACTCAGTCCAAATCTGAAATCCATCAAGTGACTACATGTCATACATTACACAACCTTTTCGCGGTCATGCTTCCATGACCTTTCACATAAGGAAACAAGTCTACCCATTCATAAACCAACCACACTAAGGCCGCAAAACACATCGATAACCCAGGACCAGGGTACAAAGCCTCCTTCACCGAATACCGATCTCAGGTGACACTGAAGATAACACCAGCTTACTCTGAACGTTCAAATCACTTTGTCTTGCGCTTCCAAGCTCATGACATCCTGATAAACATCAGACCTAAATCTCTATTTTTACTCCCAGTTAGATACTGCTTACCGCACCTAATATGCCAATACGAGGTAGTGCAAGAATTCCATCACAACTTCCGAACCACCAATAGGGTGAACACTTCATCATATAGAAACATTTTACTTGACTCAATTCAAGGGTACCATCTCAACACACAAGTGAATTCCCATTATCACCCAATCATGCAAATCCTTAAGGAGTAGTCTATACCACCATAACCCTTCCAAGGTCCGCCTACACCTGACAGGCCATAGCATTCAAATGCTCCCACATGAGATCTGTTACGACGGCCGACAAGCCCAGCACACACCGGCACAAACAACATGCATAATTAAATCACATCAAAGGAACCGATCACTACCGCAAATGTGCCAGTTCAACCATGGCTAATCAATCTGTCTTCTTTTAATCATCTTCAATTGCCTCAGGAATAGTAACAACTTCCTTCAACCCATAGCAAACTCAACCCTCACTCATCCCGAGTGACCTTGATTCACGAGACTACGCCGCCCAAATCCCGCAACCCGTCTCATAACCTTCTGATAATTCTTTTATTCAATCCGGAGTCTATTTCTCTCTCTCTTCCAATATCATCTTGTATACTAAAACATATAATAAAACATTTTAACCGTCCTCCTTTCTCTTAGAGATTACTATGCAAAAGCTCGATTCTCGATCATACTGCTGCCTGAAATTCTTAATCGCCGCATTCTTTAACTTTTGAACTCATTAGGATGCTATTGAGAGTCACCCACTCTGACTGGCCCCGAATACAATCAACCCCCAAGGCTCTCCTAGCACAGGAACACCTTTTTCAATGAAACATGTGACTGAGTCACTATCCTTACAACTCACCCATGCCTTAGGCATAAATTCTGAATCTTCCAAAGCCTAACCCTGATCTGACAAGGCCAACTTTTGAAGAAATCCATCAAATCCCACGCACAATTACCATTTTACTCCTTTTTCCTTAGCTGAATTAACTTGCCAACACGTCGAAAATCCTCAACCCCATGCGAAGACTATCCTACAACCCAACTGCAGATGGTGGGACTCCCCTACTTAACCCGAAGCTACTCCTTGCACCACTCTAGACCCTGCTGAGATCCTTCCTCCTTTGTTAACATGATCTATCTCAGCCAATCCATCCAAACCTTCCAAATTCTCTTGCTAGCACTCCCCAAATACTCTAATTCTCTAGAATCATTCACATATTCTATCTCCTACCGACTAGCCACTAGGACCCCTCACAGGACCTGCCAACCCTGCCATTTCTATCCTATCCCCAGAAGACAACCCACCTGTAAAATAACCCACTGACAGCTCCCAGCGACGCTGAAATGCACGCTTTCTGCGACCTCAATACCTCATCCTACGCCTGCTTCATTCCAGGATCATTCCTTGCCAACCACATTCCTCAATAATTCCTCTCAATACTCTCACCCCACAACAACCGAAGAAACCATAACACCGACAAACCTAACACATTCCATTCGATCAATGACAACGACTACACGTCACAGGTGCATACCCCATCTCGCTTGAAGACACCAAGTCTTACTACTTTATCAATCCCAACCGAGCTATTCATACTCCAAATGCCTTCCCTCTGCCGGAACAAAAGCACTGAAATCTCGAAATCATACTCTGAGAAGACCTCCCTTCAAACCATTCATCTTCCCCAACATACGGGCAACCGTTCTATCATCATATCGACACCGTGCGACAATCAATTGCAACCATCATCACTACCCGAGCACGGCCTTAAGGCTCCCAGAAAGACATCTACTGAGCTGAAACAACATATTACCCTTTCACAGGCCCATAACAATAACCACAACCATTTATACGTGGAAGCATCTCGAATAACATTCATAGCACCATTCCCATTCCTCAAACTCCTGATCCATAGCATGCGCTCCGCGACGCGTAAGATTGAGTAGGAATGAACATAGGCATAAGCCTCAAAGGAATCATCTCGCACGATGAAGAATCAAGAAGGGAAGTACTCTTAACAGCCCTGTAGCCTCTCGAAGATAAGTACAAACGTTTCCGTATTGATCCGCAAGACTCTACTAGACTTGCTTATGACTCGTGAGACCTACGAGAACCTAGCGCTCTGATACCACATTGTCACGACCCAATAAGGTCATGATGGCGCCAGACACAAGGTCAGGCAAGCCAAACCAATAATTAATTGAAATAACTTTTCAGTTTTAACATTTTCAAAATTGTTACCTTTTCTTGCATTTCATAATCAAATAAACAAATTTTAGTAAACTTAAATACGACAGCACATCAATTCAATTTAATGAAATAAATCCCAACACATCCCCAGAACTCGGTGTCACAAGTACATGAGCAAATTCTAAGAAGTTATACAATCACTTCAAGCCTGTCCGAAATACAACTGGACTAGGAAATTTAAAAAAAAATGAATAAATACAGTATGAAGGTGACTCTTCCAACTGCGGATGGCCTCCGGATGGTGCAGCTCACCTAAGTCTCCGAATCCTCCACATTTCTATGAAAGTACCTGTGCAATAAAATGCACAGCAAGTGCAGAATGCATACAAAAACAACGTGTACTCAGTAAGTTGCCCGCCTAACCTCAGAGAGGTAGTGACGAGGGGGAAAATTAGACTCTTACTAAGGCCTGACAATACAACATTTGACAGAATATGATGAAATACAATAGACATGTAAGATAGTGAGCAACGAGTACATATCAAGTAAAGAAATCCAGGTAACCACTGAGAACAAACAACAATGTACACTTTCCTTTTTCACAAATAGATGTCAAGCCAATACCAATAGAATAATACCAAATAGTCATGCGAACACAAGGGTAAGACAACCGGCCGGAGTCATAAGATAGTCAACCTCTCTATGCACTACCGAAGGATCGATCGGCCCGTCCGAAAAGTGCGGCTCTCAATCTCTCTATGCACTGCCGAAGGATCGATCGGCCCGTTCCAAAAGTGAATCTCTCAATCTCTCTACGCACTACCGAAGGATCGATCGGCCTGTCCCAAAAGTGCGGCTCTCAATATAATAGTCCTCTCTGTGCACTGCCGAGGGATCGACCGACCCGTCCCAAAAGTGCACCTCTCAATATAATACGACTAGCCTTCTTGCGAATCATACATGCGACTCAGGTGGTCATAAGAATACATACACAAATACAGGGTCTTCCTGATCGCGAATCACTCCAGCGACTTAGGCACCCAAAGTTACACATATCCACATAATAAATTGGTATTTTATCAAGAAATCTGTTTTTCTCAGGAAAATGGTAAAGTCTTTATTAAAAGAAACATGAAATATAGGTTTTGAAATCTTTGTTTTTGAAACACATTTGTCTAGTTTAGTAATACTCCATGATACAATCTAGTCAAGGTACACATATAGTTACAGCGGAAGAAATTTTCTTTTAGAAGGTTAACAATATGAAATCTAGTCTTCCTTTTTTAAACATTCAATTATGTTTTGGTCATATTAGCAGTTTAATATTACGGGCAGGGGTACAGGTACACACATAAAGCATGCTAGTGGGTCCTAGGCTACCCGAACATGGCATAATAGTAGCTACGCATGGACTCTCATCACCTCGTGCATACGTAGCCCCCGAAGATAATATCATATACTGAATTAATTCACCCAGGGGGACGATTCCCCCTCACAAAGTTAGAAAGAAGACTTACCTCGCTTCGAAATTCCAACACCGGCTTCCAATCCCTTCCGATGACCCCAACGGACGCACAACGCTCCGAAACTACGACATAAATCAAAAAGCAATGAAAATTCATCCTAATACCCACAACAAATTCATATTATATACTTTCCCAACCCCGCTCGGAGAAATGACAAAAATGCCCTCGGGCCCACGTGTCCGGAATCCGAAATTCTCGAAGATACTCTCTACCCATAGCCTTACTAAGTCAATTATATAATTTACTCAAATATTCATGCCCAATTCGTGGTTAAAAATCCAAATTTTCCATATTCTAGGTTTCTTCAATGTTTCCCAATTTTCCTACCAATTTCATGCTCAAAATCCATGCAAGATCTTGTATTTAACCTTAGAAACAAGTAGAACAACTTACCTCTTGATGCTTGGTGAAATCCCCCTTGAAAAGCTCTCCAAAAGTCGCCTCAACCCAAAGAAAAATGATAGAGAAATGGCTCAACCCGATCTTTAAAACATTCTGCCAAGGCATTTTTCGCACCTTTGGTCCTTCTTCCGCACTTGCGATCTCGCAGGTGCGACGAAATCCACCGCATCTGCGATTTCCCTCAATTCCAGCCAGATCGCACATGCGCCCCCACTGCCCGCACCTGCGGCTTCGCAAGTGCGAAATTTCCATCGCACCTGCAGTTCCTAGCCAAGCCAAGCCCACACTCGCACTTGCGTCTCCCAGGCCGCACATGCGGCTCCGCACCTGCGGTCAAAGCCTCGCAGGTGCGGTTGCACCAGATGACAGCAGTTCAGCCCTTCTTCCAACTTCAACTTTGATCCGTTAAACACCCAGAATTCACCCGAGGCCCCCGACCCTGGGACCCCGTCCAATTATACCAACATGTCCCAAAACATGACATGGACTTGCTCGAGCCCTCAAATCACATCAAACAATGCCGAACTCACGAATCACACTCAAATCCAATTCTTTAAGAACTTAGAATTTCTTACTTCTATATCCAATGCGGAAACCTATCAAATCATGTCCGATTGACCTCAAATTTTGCGCACAAGTCATATTCAACATTGTGGACCTGCTCCAACTTTCAGAATCACATTCCGACCTCGTCATCAAAACATCCACTTCCAGCCGGATTTCACAAAAACCTTCAAATTTCTATCTTTAGCCAAATGATTTCAAAATGACCCCCGGACATCCGAATTCACTTCCGATCATGATCCCAACTCCAGAATCACCATATAGAGCTATTCCTAGACTCAGAATCCTAAACGGACATCAACGTCACCGATATGCACTCCAACCCCAAATTCATGAAATCCTTCTAAAGTGCTAACTCCCATAATATACCCCGAAACGCTCCCGGGTTATCCAAAACCTGATTCGGACATACACCCGAGTCCGAAGTCATCATACGAACCTGTTGGAACCTTCAAATCCTGATTCGGAGATTGTTTACTCAAAATTCCAATCTTAGTTGATTTCACCAACTTAAGGCTTCTGAAATAAGAATTTTCTTTCCAAACCAACTCTAAACTTCCTGAAATTCAATTCCGACCACGCCCACGGGTCATAATACTTGAAACAAAGCTTCTCACGACCTCGAACCGTTGAACGACGCGCTAAAGCTCAAAACGACCAGTCGGGTCGTTACAAAAACAGTAAGCATTACGGATAACTGTAATTCAAATAAATACTGAAAGTAAATAAACAATTACTACTTCCTCATTTTCCCCCAAATATCTTAAATAAAAATTACTTCTTTATTTCCCCCCAAATATCTTGTCACTTCAAAATCTATGAAAAATGTTTAACAATTTAGCATGCGCATATGGGGTAGGACAACCGGCCTGAGCCATAAAAATAATCATGTCTGTGCACTGCCAGGGGTTGAACGACCCGAACAATAAGTGCATCTTTGCCATAAAATAATCATATCTATGCACTGTCGAGGGTCGAACGGCCTAAACAATAAGTGCATCTTTCAATCTGTCGTGGCGTACGGGTGGGGGAAATAACACTCCGCTCGCGGAATGTAAATTGCAAAGCGGTCACATGCTGTCATGCACAATCAACAGTACACCTCGATTACATCGGGAAAACAAATACTCAAGTAAATGACAAATTTCTCTTTTAAAAATCACAAAAAATATTATTTAAATCTTTTCTCAAAATTCATTTGCCAGGTTTAAAAATATTCAATAATATAACCTTATCCGGAATACAATTATCCACGGAGGAGTCTTTGTAGGAAATAAGTTACAAATTCAATAGCATTATCAGTCTAATATTATTGGCAGGATCACATGTACAACACGTAAGGCATGCTAGTGAGTTCTAGACTACCCGGACATGGCCCCGTCACCTCGTGCGTACGTAGCCCCAACAGTTAATAGCACATACTTAATTAGTTCACCTAGGGGGACAATTCTCCCTCACAAAGTTAGAAAGGAGACTTACCTCACTCCGAAATTCCACTAACCGGCTTCCAAGCCCTTCCGACGACTCCAATGGACGCACAACGCCCCAAAACTATCCAAATAACGACAAACCAATGAAAATATACTCTAATATTTGCAACAATTCAAATTATATAAATTCCCAACTCTGCTCAAGGAATTGACCAGAATTCCCTCGGTCTCACGTGCCCGGATTCCGAAATTTTTCAAAGATAATGATTACCCATAGCCTTGCTAACTCAAATATACAATTTACTCTAATTCCATGCTCAAATTCGTGGTAAAAAATCCAAGAATGCAAATTGTAGGGTTTTCTTCAAAATTTTCAACTTTTCCACAATTTTTCATGACTTTCCATGTTAAAATCTAGACATAATCCAAGTAATTAACTTGAAATAGGTGGGATTGACTTACCTCCAAGTTTCTAGGTGAATATCCCTCTCAAGAAGCTCCTATAATCGCCCAAGAATGAAGAAATGAGCAAAAATGCTCAAACCCCGACTATAAACACTCACTTCCCGGCGATCTTCGCGTCCACGAAAAAACCATCGCGCTTGCAGTCTTCGCACCTGCATCCAATTCTTCACGCCCGCGGTCTTCACATCCGCAGCCAATTCTTCGCGCCTGTGGTCTCTACACCCGCGGCCAATTCTTCGCGCCTGCGGTCTTCGCACCTGCGGCCAATTCTTCGCGCCGACTGTGCCTAGCCAGCCCATGCCTTTTCGCTTCTGCGACTGGTGCCCCACATCCGCGAGCTTGAACTGCGGCCATCCAAGTGCAGGTGCGATCACACCGGAAGCTGGGAGCTTCAGCTTATGCTCTCCAAGTTCAAACTTGGTCCGACGCTCATTCGGTTAACACCCGAGGCCCCCGGGGCCCAACCTGAACATCCCAACAAGTTCCAAAACATAATGTGAACCCGCCAGAGGCCTCAAATCACATCAAACAACGCCGAAACCATGAATCACACCCCAAATCTAAACTTTATGAACTTGAAATTTTAAACTTCCACCTCCGATGCCGAAACCTATCAACTCACGTCCGATTGACCCCAAATTTTGCACACAAGTAACATTCAACATTACAGACCTGCTCCAACTCCTGGAATTGCGTTCCGATCCCAATATCAAAATTTCCACTTCCGGTCGGATTTCTCAAAAATCTCCAAATTTCTATCTTTAGTCAAATGACTTCAAAATGCCCTACGGACATCTGAATTCACTTCCGATCGCGCTCCCAACTCCAGAATCACCATACGAAGCTATTCCAAGGCTCGGAATCGCAAACGGACATCAATAACTCTGAAATGCTTTCCAACCCAAATTTATGAAATCCTTCTAAAATACTAACTTTCACAATATACGTCGAAATGCTCCCGGGTTATCCAAAACCCGATCCGGACATACGCCCAAGTCTGAAATCATCATACAAACCTGCAGGAACCTTCAAACCCCAATTCGGAGGTCGTTTACTCAAAATTCCAATCTTAGTCATTTTCTCCAACTTAAGGCTTCTGAAATGAGAATTTTCTTTCCAATGTGACTCCGAACTTCCCGAATTTCAACTCCTACCATGCCTACGAGTCATAATACCTGAAATGAAGCTGCTCATGCCTTCAAGCCGCCGAACGATGCGCTAGAACTCGAAACGACCGGTCGGGTCATTACATTCTCCCCCACTTAAACAGACGTTCGTCGTCGAACGTGCTAGGAACTGCTCTGGAGTTATCTGAAATCACTGCTTAACACCTCGAGCACCTACCCGTGCTAGCCCAACCCAGCATAATACATTAGCTTGATTAAATATGAATATTTCTTATTTTATCCATATAATAGGCTCAAAATCCAGTTCCAACACCTGAAATTTCTCTGCCAGGCCTAGTTCCAATATATACGAACACCGAATCAACTACCACACGATATACTAGAACATGACTGCATACCCTTGCTGAATTAGCACCATGCACCGCATAATTCATCATCTGACCACGACGATACTCCATGAACCTTAATAGCCAAAATTCCATGAATCTGATGCTCCCAAGGCACCTTATGACATATAAATACATTCTGCTATAATGCTGGTGATACCACCACAACGGAGGAGACGGGTAGAAATTCATAACCAACTGCAAAGTTAACAAATCATTGAATATCTTATCTTGACTAGAATTGTCACGACCTAAAATCTATCAAGGTCGTGATGGCACCGTACACCAGCGTCAGGCAAGCCAATCATTAATTAATTGAAATAATTTCCTATTTTAACATTTTTCGAAATTGTTACCTTTCACTTACAAGTCATAAAAGCGAATAAGAATTTATCAAATAAATACGACAGATAAACTATTCCATTTGTTTAGTTAAATCCCGAACACATCCCAGAACCCGGTGACACAAGTACATGAGTAAATTCTAAGAATTTCACAAATATTAAAAAGCTTGTCCGAAATACAAATTGGACAAGGAATTTAAAAGGGAAATAAATACAACATGAGGGAGACTCTGCCAGCTGTGGATCGCCTCCAGATGATGCAGCTCCCCTAAGTCTCCAAACCAGTGACGTCGCTCTGAAAGTACCTGTGCAACAAAATGCACAACAAGTGTAGTATGAGTACGAAAACAACGTGTACTCAGTAAGTCGCCTGCCTAACCTCAGAGAGGTAGTGACGAGGGGTCGAATTAGACACTTGCTAGAGGTCAATTTAGTATTTTCAAGTGTTGCACTAAGCATGATTATCATAGGCAATTTATTAAAATTTGGAATAAATAATATCAACTCCTTCCACATTTAACACTTTAAATCTTCGTCATATTAATAACAATTAATCAACATGGGTGTTAATCAAATAACAAATAATCAACGGGAATGAACAACTTCTTCCAAAATTTTAATAACTTTAAATCTCTGTCATTTCAGTTGACAACTTAAAATTCCAGGCCAGTAATCAGGCAAAAATCACAGCAAATACGTAGTAAATATCATGCGCAAGCAATGCCGAGGGTTGAACGGCGTGGACCAACAATAATAAACTATGCACTGCCGAAGGGTCGAACGGCTCGAACCATAGATGCATCTATTTTTCCCAGCTCGCGAATCGATCATGCGACACAGTCAACATAAAAATAATAACGATACCCTGCTCGCGAATCATACTTGCGACTCAGGTGCTCATATGTACACATATTCACATAATAAATCCGCATTTTTATCAAGACAACAGTTACTCCGGAAAGTGGTAAAATTCTTCTTAAAGGAACATGAAAAATAGCTTTTAAATCTTTGTTTTGAAACTCATTTGCCAAGTTTAATAATATTCAATAATATAACCTTATCAGGTATACGATTATCCACGGAGGAATCAATTCTCTTTCTAAATAATTATGAAAGGTACACTCTAGTCTTCTTAGGAAATCAATTACCGATTCAATAGCATTTACAACCTAACATTAGTGGGAGGATCACATGTACAACATGTAAGGCATGCTAGTGGGTCCTAGTCTACCCGGACATGGCATAATAGTAGCTACGCACGGACTCCCGTCACCTCGTGCGTACTTAGCCCCCGAAGATAATAACACATACTTAATTAGTTCACCTAGGTGGACAATTCCACCTCACAAAGTTAGAAAGGAGACTTACCTCGCTCCGAAATTCCATAACCCGCTTCCAAGCCCTTCCGATGACTCAAATCGATGCACAACGCCCCAAAACTATCCAAATAACGACAAACCAATGAAAATATACTCTAATATTCGTTAAAAATTCAAATTATATCATTTCTCAACTCCGCTCAATGAATTGACCAAAATGCCCTCGGGCCCACGTGCCCGAAATCCGAAATTTCTCGAAGATAAATTCTACCCATAGCTTTACTAGATCAAATATACGACTTACTCTAAATTCCATTCTCAAATTCGTGGCTAAAAATCTAAATTACCATTTCTAGGTTTTATTCAAAAATTTCCCAATTTTTTCACAATTTTCATGTTCAAATTCATGTATAATCCTTGTATGAATCTTAAAAACATGAAGAAATTACTTACCTAGTGATGCTTGGTGGAAAACCCCTCTTGAATCTCCTCAAAATCGCCTACATCAATGAAACAAATGAAGGAAATGGCCAGAATCCCGTTAAAATAACACACTGCCCAGGTGACCCTCTTATGCGATCGCACAACATGCTCCGAGAACGTATAGGCCAACTATGCTGCGTCAGAAATTCACTCAGTGCGATCGCGGCCCAGCACCTGCGTTCGCACAGGCCAAAGCTGTAGTCCCTTATTTCCTATGCTGTGCGTTCGCATATACCCCCATGAGTTCGCACAAGCCAAGCCCCAGAAGCCTCCAAGCGCACACTGTGCGATCGCATTCACAACACTACGATCACATAGGCAAAAAAATCTAGCTCCTTGAATCTCTTCTCCGCGATCGCATAGACCAAGAACCCAGCCCTCAAATTTCTTATTCGTGATCGCATTCCATGAACCGCGTTCGCATAGCACACCAGATACACCAGAACACAACAGCAGCAAAAGAGAGAAAAATGGTCCGAATTCACCCCGAAACACACCCGAGGCCCCCGGGACCCCGTCCAAATCCCATGACTCAGTCCCATAACATCCCACGGACTTGCTCGAGGCTTCAAATTACATCAAACAATGCTAAAACCACAAATCGAACTAAAATTCAAACTTTATGAACTTTGAAATTTCAAACTTCCACTTCCGATGCCGAAACCCGTCAAATCACCTCCGATTGACCCCAAATTTTGCACACAAGTCATATTCAACATTAAGGACCTGCTCCAACTTCCGGAATCGCATTCCGACCCCGATATCAAAATTTCCCCTTCCGGTCGAATTCTTCAAAACCTTCAAATTTCTATCTTTAGCCAAATGACTTCAAAATGACCTCCAGACATACGAATTCACTTCCGATCGCGCTCCCAACTCCAAAATCACCGTACAGAGCTATTCCCAAGATCGAAATGCCAAACATACATCAATATCACTGAAATATGCTTCAAGCCAAACTTAGGAAATATCTTCAAAAATGCTGACTTCCACAATATATGTCGAAACGCTCCCGGGTTAGCCAAAGCCCGATCCGGACATACCCCCAAGTTCGAAATCATCATATGAACCTGCAGGAACCTTTAAATCCTGGTTCGGAGGCCGTTTACTCAAAATTCCAATCTTAGTTGATTCATCCAACTTAAGGCTTCCGAATTGAGAATTTTCTTTCCAAATCAACTCTAAATTTTCCGAAATTCAATTCGGACCACACCTACAAGCCATAATACCTGAAATGGAGCTGCTCACGACTTCAAACCACTGAATGTAGCACTAGAGCCCAAAACGACCGGTCGGGTCGTTACAAGAATCATCACCTCATTATGAACCAATTGTTGGTAATTGCCTTTCAATGTATTTTACATAATCTTATTGCACTGATCCCTGACCCAATAATCTCGTCTCACCCAGTATTAACTGCTCAGACAAAAAATCACCCCAAACATGACCAACAGTCTCACATGACACCACAACGCGCCAATGGGCCATAACTCGAACATGATACATAAAGAAATGACTCAGGAAAAGACTACTCGACTCACGCAACTTATTATGAACTCTTCTCAGAAAATAGAAAGTAAAACACAAGAAAAATAAATATAGGAACCTTACTCATCATCACAATGTTGCGGCACGCAACCCGATCCAAATAACATACTCGTGGCGGCGTGCCACCCGATCCCATCATAAAATTCATATAAGGAAATATACACGGAGTTGAATTGCTTACTATCACAAAATACTGAATATCGATCATAAGCACGCTAAGTGCATAATACCATCCTGGGGAGACTGATAAAACCACATGCTACAAAACTTAAGCACAACTGAGGTGCGATATATATACTCTGAATCTCAAGAGCTCTCCTGCTCACATAACATCATCACTACACGGAGACTCAACACATAGGGATCTATTGAGCCGTTACCCAAATGATACGGCACAATCACAACATTACATGAATTTGGTGAAGACGGAACAACACCTGATATTCCAACACCCCTCCTTGAGGAGCGCTATACTGAAATGAACACGTCTGACTGGCATGAAGCCCATAATCTTGTTTAGATCCATTCATACACTTCAAGCCGATTCTGCTCGCAATGAACTAGGCTGATAGCGTTACCTGGGTCCAAAATAACCTACTTCCTCTCATAACACGCAAGAACAACCATCATAGCTGGGACATCACCCCACAATCCCCTACCAGCTGGACCAAACGCCTTCCTGGCATAAAATTTTCAAACAAGCAATATTGCACTTCCTTATACTTGGTCTAAACCTTCAATCAATCAGGTGACTACATGTCACACTTATACAATCTTCCCGTGGTCACGCTCCCACGACCTTCCACACCAGGTAACAAGTCGGAACATCCGTACCACTGACCACACTAATGCTGCAAAACACATCAAGAACCCATGACCAGATACAAAGCCTCTTTCACCGAATATCGATCTCAGGTGACACTGAAGATAACACTATCTTACTCTGAACTTTCTAGTCACTTTTTCTTGCTCATCCGAGCTCATGAAATCCTAGTTAACACCGAACCGCAATCTCAATTCTTGCTCCCAGTTACCCACTGTTTACTGCACCTAACATGCCAATAGGAGATTGCGCAAGAATTCCATCATAACTCCTGAACCACTAATAGGGGAAACACCTCATCATATAGAAACCTCTTACTTACCTCAATTCAAGAGAACAATAACAACACTCAAGTGAATTCTCACAATCACCCAACATGCAAATCCTTAAGTAGTGTCTGAACCACCATAAACCTTTCGGGATCCGCCTACACCTGACAGGCCATAGCACTCGAATTCCCCCACATGAAATCCATTACGACGACTGACAAGCCCCGCACACACCGGCCCAAACCACATGCATAATTTAATCACACTGACGAAACTGATCATTTCAACCATGGCTAACCAATCCATCTTCTCTCTAATTATCCTTATTTGCATCCGAAATAATAGTAACTTCCTTTAACTCATAGCAAACTCAACCCTCACTCATCCCGAGTGACCTTGATTCACGAGACCATGCTGCCTAAATCCCGCAACCCGTCTCATATCCTCCTGATAATCTTCCTATACTCTGGAGTTTACTTTTATCACTCTCCCAATACTATCTTGCACGCTGAAACATATCATAGAACACTCCAACCATCTTCCCTTTTCTCAGAAATTATACTGCAAAAACTCGACTCTTAATCATACTGCTGCCTGAACCCTTAAACGCCGCATGCTTAACTTTTGAATTCACTAGGACCGCTATTGAGAGTCACCCACTCTGACTGGCCCCGAATACAATCAACTCCAAGGCTCTTCTACCACATGAACACCATTTTCAATGAAGCACGTGACAGAGTCACTACCCTTACGACTAGCTTATGCATTAAGCATAAATTCTAAATCTTTCAAAGCCTAACCCTGGTCCAACAGGGCCAACTTCTGCACACATTCATCAAATCCCATGCACAATCACCATTTTACTCCTTTCCCTTAGCTGTAATAACTTGACAATACGACGACAATCCACAACCCCATGAGAACACAATCCTACAACCCAACTGCAGGTGGTGGGACTCCCCCACTTAGCCCGAAGCTACCACTTGTACCATTCTAGACCCTGCTGAGATCCTTTTCCCTTGTTAACATGATCCTGCTCGACCAATCCGCCCAATTCTTCTGAATTCTCCCGTCAGCATTCCCTAAATACTCAGATTATGTAGCATCATTCGCCCATTCTGCCTCCTACCGAATAGCCACTAGGATCCCTCACAGAAACTTGCCAACCACACAATAACCTACTCACGGGAGACAACCCACCTAAGTAAATCACCAACTGAAACCTTCCAACGACGATGTACTGCATCATCTATACAACATCAATATCCCTTTCTAAAGCCCGTTCTCATTTACCAACTTTACCAGACCGTCCGCTCCTCATGGACATCTACTAAATGCGCTACGTTATCCTCTAATTCACCACTATGTTGCCGCTCTCCCACTTTGGTTAAACTCATTCCTTTAGGCGCTACCTGACCTCCTTTCATTATGCTTGGCCTTTTAGAAATCTAGCCGCCGCCTGACACTTCTCACATGTCCTCCTTCATCATACACCGTCCAATTCAATATCATTCTCTGCAACCCTACACCAGTAGATCACCACGACTTCAAACTCTCCGAGGATCATCCTTCTCGAGTTGCCTTTATTAGAAATAACTATTCAGTCCTGAACCACCATGCACCATGATCTCTGACAACCGCTTCTCCAATACTACTTCACAACACTCTGACCCAATGCAACCGAAGCAACCATAGCACCAACCGACTTAACACATTCCATTCGATCAATGACGACGATTTCACATCACATGTGAATATCCCACCTTACTTGAACACACCAAGTCTTACTACTTTATCAACCCCAACCGGACCATTCATAATCCAAATGCCTTTCCTCTGTCGGAACTAAAATACCTAAATCACGCCCTGAGAAGACCTCCCTTCAAGCCATTCATCACCCCCAACATATGGGCAAGCGTTCCACCATCACACTCACATCGCGCGATAACCAATTGTAAGCATCATAACAATCCGAGCATAACCTCAAGGCTCTCAGAAACACATCAACCGAACTGAAACAACATAATATTCTTCTGCAGGGCAACAACAACAGCCCCAACCAACTACACATAGAAAACATCTCGCACCATATCCGTAGCACCATTTAAATCCCTCAAATCTACGATTCATAGCAAGCGCTTCGCGACGCGTAATATTGAGTAGGAATAAACATAGGCATAAGCCTCAAAGGAATCAGATCGCACGATGAGAAATCAAGAAGGGAAGTACTCCTAACAGCCCTGTAGCCTCTCGAAGATAAGTACAAACGTCTCCATACCGATCTGCAAGACTCTACTAGACTTTCTCATGAATCGTGAGACCTATGGGAACCTAGCGCTCTGATACCAAGTTGTCACGACCCAAAATCTACTAAGGTCGTGATAGCGCCAGACACCACCGTCAGGCAAGCCAATCATTAATTAGTTGAAATAAATTTATGTTTTAACATATTTCAAAATCGTTACCTTTCACCTACAAGTTATAATAGCGAATAAAAATTTATCAGATAAATACGACAGGTAAACCATTCCATTTATTAAATTAAATCCCAAACACATCCCAGAACCTGGTGTCAGAAGTGCATGAGTAAAACTCTAAGAATCTATACAAAATACTACAAGCTTGTCCGCAATACAAATTGGACAAGGAATTTAAAAATGACAATAATTACAATACGAGGGAGACTCTGTCGGCTGCGGGTCGCCTCCCGATAATGCAGCTCGCCTAAGTCCCCAATGTTGGCCACATTGCAATGAAAGTACATGTGCAATGAAAATGCACAACAAGTGTAGCATGAGTACGAAAACAACGTGTACTCAGTAAGTCGCCCGCCTAACCTCAGAGAGGTAGTGACGAGAGGTCGAATTAGACACTCACTAAGGTCCAACAAATTAATTTAGCACAATATGATACCAGTAATAGGCATACGAGGATGATGAACAATAAGCATTACGGATAACTGTAATTCAAATAAATACTGAAAGTAAATAAACAGTTATTACTTCCTCATTTTCCCCCAAATATCTTAAATAAACAATTACTTCTTTATTTCCCCCAAATATCTTGTCACTTCAAAATCTATGAAAAACGTTTAACAATTTAGCATGCGCATACAGGGTAGGACAACCGGCCTGAGCCATAACAATAATCATGCATGTGCACTGCCGAGGGTCGAACGGCCCGAACCATAAGTGCATCTTTAAATCCGCCGTGGCGTATGGCCTGCTCCCATGAGAGTGGGGGAAATAACACTCCGCTCGCGGAATGTAAATTGCGAAGCGGTGACATGCACTCATGCACAATCAACATTCCACCCTGACTACATCGGGAAAACAAATACTCAAGTAAATGACAAATTTCTCTTTTAAAAATCACAAAAATTAGTATTTAAATCTTTTCTCAAAATTCATTTGCCAAGTTTAATAATATTCAATAATATAACATTATTCGGAATACAATTATCCACGGAGGATTCAATTCTCTTTCTAAGTGATTAAGAAGGTACACTCTAGCCTTCGTAGGAAATAAGTTACAAATTCAATAGCATTATCAGTCTAATATTATTGGCAGGATCACATGTACAACACGTAAGGCATGTTAGTTGGTCCTAGACTACCCGGACATGGCACAATAGTAGCTACGCACGGACTCTTGTCACCTGTGCGTACGTAGCCCCCGTAGATAGTAGCACATACTTAATTAGTTCACCTAGGGGGACAATTCCCCCTCACAAAGTTAGAAAGGAGACTTACCTCGCTCCGAAATTCCATAACCGGCTTCCAAGCCCTTCCGACGACTTCAATGGACGCACAACGCCCCAAAACTATCCAAATAATGACAAACCAATGAAAATATACTCTAATATTTGCAAAAATTAAAATTATATAAATTCCCAACTCCGCTCAAGGAATTGACAAAAATGCCCTCGGGCCCATGTGCCCAGATTCTGAAATTTTTCGAAGATAATGATTACCCATAGCCTTACTAACTCAAATATACAATTTACTTTATTTCCATGCTCAAATTCGTGGTCAAAAATCCAAGAATGCAAATTCTAGGGTTTTCTTCAAAATTTCCAAATTTCCACAAATTTTCATGACTTTCCATGTTAAAATATAGACATGATCCAAGTAATTAACTTTCAATAGGTGGGATTGACTTACCTTCAAGTTGCTAGGTGAATATCCCTCTCAAGAAGCTCCAAAAATCGCCCAAGAATGAAGAAATGAGCAAAAATGCTCAAACCCCCACTATAAACACTCACTGCCCAGCGATCTTCGTACCCGCGGCAAAACCTTCGCGCCTGCAGTGTCCGCGTCTGTGGAAAAATCTTCACGCCTGCAGTCTTTGCACCCGCGGCCAATTCTTAGCGCCTGAGGTCTTCGCACCCGTGACCAATTCTTCCTGCTCGTGGTCTTCGCACCCGCGACCAATTTTTCGCGCCCGCGGTGCCTGGCTAGCCCATGCGTTTTTGCTTCTGCGACTCGTGCCCCATATTCGCGAGCTCGCACCTGCGGCTATCCAAGCGCAGGTGCGATCACACCGGAAGTTGGGAGCTTCATCTTATGCTCTCCAAGTTTAAACTTGGTCCGAGGATAATCCGGTTAACACCACAGGCCCCCGCGGCCCCACCCGAACATGCCAACAAGTTCCAAAACATAATGCGAACCTGCTCGAGGCCTCAAATCACATCAAACAATGCCGAAACCACGAATCGCACCCCAAACCCAAACTTTTTGACCATGAAATTTCAAACTTCTACCTTCGATGCCGAAACCTATCAAATCACGTCCGATTGACCCCAAATTTTGCACACAAGTCGCATTGGCCATTATGGACCTGCTCCAACTCCCAGAATCGCGTTCCAACCCTGATATCAAAATTTCCACTTCCGGTTGGATTTCTCAAAAATCTCCAAATTTCTATCTTTAGCTAATTGATTTCAAAATGCCCTACGGAAATATGAATTCACTTCTGATCGCGCTCCCAACTCCAGAATCACCATACGAAGCTATTCCCAGGCTCGGAATCCCAAACGAACATCAATAACTCTGAAATGCTTTCCAACCCAAATTTATGAAATCCTTCTAAAACACTAACTTCTACAATATACGCCGAACCACTCCCGGGTTATCCAAAACCCGATCCATACATATGCCCAAGTCTAAAATCATCATACGAACCTGCAGGAACCTTCAAACCCCAATTCAGAGGTCCTTTACTCAAAATTCCAATCTTAGTCAATTTCTCCAACTTAAGGCTTCTGAAATGAGAATTTTCTTTCCAATTTGACTCCGAACTTCCCGAAATTCAACTCCGACCATGCCCATGAGTCATAATACCTGAAATGAAGCTGCTCATGACTTCAAACCGCTGAACGACGTGCTAGAGCTCAAAACAAGCTATCAAGTCATTACAATTTTCGTGAAGCAGACTATGTTATGAATGTGGCCCAAGATAACAAAGGTGGTGAAAATGGATCTATTAGAAAGAGAAGTAGGCCCAAATATCCGCCAAAGAACCTATCAAATGATGCTTGGGACACTGGCTAAGATAAGGCTAATATGGATATAAAATGGGAAAGCTGCGGAGAAGATTCTTATGGGAATATTGAGTCTTTTCTTTATTTGATTTGCTTTTGTTGGAGCACTATGGAACCTCCCTTCTTTCTTGTTGTAACAACCCGACTGGTCGTTTTGCATCATCGGACCCCGTTCCCCTAAATGAAACTTCCCATAGCGGCTTATTATCATTTATGACTTGCGGGGACTGGTGGTCGGGGATTCGGAGGTGTTTAGAGTGCTATAGGAACATTTGGTTCCTTAAGGTTGGCCTTTAAGGCATAGTTTGACTTCGGTCAACATTTTGGATAAACGACCTCGGAATCGAGTTTTGTCGGTTCCGGTAGCTTCGTATGATGATTTCGGACCTGGGCGTATGTTCGGAATGGTTTTCTGATAACCCGGGAGCGTTTCAGCGCCCAGTATTGAAATATGAAGTTCCTTAAGTTCCTATTGTGGTTTGGGACGTGTTTTTTGTTATAGAGGTCTGAACGAAATTCCTAGACCGGGAATAGTTCCGTTATGTCATTTATGACTTGCCTGCAAAATTTGGTGTCATTCCGAGTAATATAGGTCAGTTTGGCGCGTTGTTAGCGAAGTCAAGAAAAACTTAAAGTTCCTAAGTTTGGTTTTAGGGGTTTTGAGGTGTGATTTTTGGTTTTAGCGTTCTTTTGGGTGTTTTGAAGGCTCGAGCGAGTCCGTATTATATTTTGGGACTTGTTGTTATATTTGGACGGGGGCTCGGGTGGGCCCAGGTACCTCCCAGACACCACACGAGGCAAAAAACCAGCTGAAATAGCTGTTGGTGCACCTGTTCTGGTGTTTAGCACAGACGCGGTTGCGCAGTCGGAGGTGCGGGAACGCTCCTATGGTCCCAGCCTCGCACGTGCAACCCCTAGTGGGCAGGCCATTTCCTGCGAGTGCGGACAAAGTTCCGCAGGAGCGGCTCCGCAGGTGCGATCCCCAGCTCCGTAGGTGCGGGCCCAGGCTTCCTCGTCCATTTCTGCAGGTGCAAGCCTTTGCTCGCAGGTGCGAGACCGCAGGTGCGGAAACACTGTCAGACATTGTGTTTTTATACACGAGATTTAATTCATTTTCCTTATCTTCTTCTTCTTCCTTGGGACAATTTCCACCATTCTAGAGCGGCAAACGACCTAGTTATTGAAGGTAAGTAAATTCTACTCTAATAATAGATTCATGCATGGATTACAAGCTAAATTAACTACTTAAATTAGTGAAAACTAAGGATTTGGGGTAGTAACCTAGGGCTTTTGAAAAATGTAGAAAATTACCCATCAATCAGCTATGAAATTGAGTGAAAATCATGTATTAATGATCGTTACGCTATAGGTGAGTATTCCCTTCGAGAATTTTTGGAATCCGAGCATGCGGGCCCGGGGTTGAATTTTAGAA
Organism: Nicotiana knightiana; assembly: GCA_005239525.1. Classification (NCBI taxonomy): domain Eukaryota; kingdom Viridiplantae; phylum Streptophyta; class Magnoliopsida; order Solanales; family Solanaceae; genus Nicotiana; species Nicotiana knightiana. The sequence continues at coordinate 41,620 of ML428759.1, read as the reverse complement.
TTTCTTCAAGAATGGTGAATTTGGCTAAGTAATAGGAGAATTTCCATGCTTTGAATATAAATTGATATATTTGTATAACATTTGGCTAGTTTCAAGTCCGTGGGTGTCGAGTTTGGAGTTTCGGGCGCATTCTTGACCCGGGGAGTAGGTGCGACGCGAGGTGAGTCTCCTTTCTAACATTGTAAATGGGGAACTGTCCCCTAGGTGATTTAAATTCTAGATGTGATAATTTGCGGGGGCTACGTACGTACAAAGTGACGAGAGTCTGTACATAGCGGCTATTACTATTATGTCCGGGTAGTTAGGCCCATATCATGCCTTGTGTTTTTCTTTATATGAAATATATGTTTAATAAATTAACATTACATGTTGCTTATTTCCATGAAGTTATGGAATTTGAGAAAAACATGTAAGGAATTGTTCACAAAAAAGTATTTTTTTTAAAAGGAATAATGTTTGTGCATGTGACTGCTTCGCAATTTAAATTCCGCGAGCGAAGTGTGACTTCCCCCACTCTTATGGGAACGGGCCGTACGCCACGGCGAATTGAGAGATGCACTTTTGGTACGGGCCATTCGATCCTCGATAGTGCATAGATGTGAGTACTTTGTGGAAAGGTGCACTTATGGTTCGGGCCGTTCGACCCTCGGCAGTGCACAGACATGACTATCTTATGACTCCGGCCGATTCTCCTTACCCTGCATGCGTATGATTTATTTGTTACCAAATTCATGGATACTGATTTGACAGACATATGGGGGAAGGTGAAGTGGTCATTATTTTATTCATTCCCAGTACTTTCTTGGATTTTAGTACCTTATATATATATTTGTTGCTCCACTGCCTTCACATGCCTACCGTTTATATCATATTCTGTTAAATTATATTGTTGGACCTTAGTGAGTGTCATGTCGACCTCTCGTCACTACCTCTTCGAGGTTAGGCGGGATACTCACTAGGTACATATACATATTTATGTACTCATGTTGCACTTCTGTACTTAACTGTACAGGTTCTGAGGCTGGTGCATCTGGTTGTCGGATTGGAGCTTGACTTGACATTTGACGGACCTGACTTCACGGTGAGCTGCTTTCTCCTGGCGATCTCTGTCAGCACCATGGGGTTTTGTTTTTCTTATTTCCCGTCTATTCCGTTCAGACAGTGGGACTATATATTATATCTTTTGTATATTCTGTTAGTATGCCCATAGGACTTGTGACACTAGTTCCTGGCACACACCTGTTAGTTGTTATGGATTTCGGGTTTGTATATATATTGGCTCACGCCTTTTCGTGACTGTTTTTGATTAAAACTGGCTATTTATCCTTGTCGAATCATGTTTTAAGTTTTGAAAACTGAGTATATTTTAAAGTGTTTACTCTAATAAGAAGGAACCTTTAGTAAATTGAGAGTTGGCTTGCCTGACCCCACTGTTGGGCGCCATTACGACCTGAGTTAGGATTTTGGGTCGTGACAACATGGTATCAGAGCACTAGGTTCACGTAAGTCTCACGAGTCACGGGCAAACCCAGTAGAGTCTTGCAGATCGGTACAGAGACGTCTGTACTTATCTTCAGGAGGCTGTAGGGTGTTAGGAAACCTCTCTTTGTTCTATTCTATCGTGAAGTCGATGATTTACTAAGTGCATTCTTCTATTCTCTCACATAAGGTGAGGACGCATGCATCTGATATTCCAGACCCGGGAAGGACCGCTACCCCCGCTGTCCGAGGCCGCGACAGAGGCCGGGGGAGGGCACCGGCCCGCGGTAGGGGACGAGGGTGTCCCAGAGCTATTCCAGTTCCGCCACCAGAGGACCCTATTATAGAAGAGCAGGACGAGGTGCCTCCAGCAGATCCTGCTCTAGTAGACTTCATGACGGCGCCAGGCTTCTAGGCAGTCATGGTCCGTTTGATGACTGCCCCCCTAGGTGATTTAAATGCTATATGTTATAATTGTGGGGGCTACGTACGTACAAAGTGATCAGAGTCCGTACGTAGCGGCTATTACTATTATGTCCGGGTAGTTAGGCCCACATCATGCCTTGTGTTTTACTTGATATGAACAATATGCTTAATAAATTAACGTTACATGTTGCTTATTTCCTCAAAGTTATGGAAGTTAAGAAAAACTTGTAAGGAATTGTTCACTAAAAAGTATTTTCTTTTAAAAGGAATAATGTGTGTGCATGTGATCGCTTCGCAATTTACATTCCGCGAGCGGAGTGTGACTTCCCCCACTCTTATGGGAGAGTGACTTCCACCACGTCGGATTGAGAGATGCACTTTTCGAACGGGCCGTTCGATCCTCGGCAGTGCATAGAGAGGATTGAGAGATGCACTTTTGGTACGGGTCGTTCGATCCTCGGCAGTGCATAGATGTGAGTACTTTGTGGAGAGGTGAACTTATGGTTCGGGCCGTTCGACCCTTGGCAGTGCACGGACATGACTATCTTATGACTCCGGCCAGTTGTCCTTGCCCTGCATGCGTATGATTTATTTGTTACTGAATTCATGGATACTGATTTGACAGACATTTGGGGGAAGGTGAAGTGGTAATTGTTTTATTCATTCCCAGTACTTTCTTGGATTTCTAGTACCTTATATATATATATTTGTTGCTTCACTGCCTTCACATGCCTACCGTTTATATCATATTCTGTTAAATTATATTGTTAGAACTTAGTGAGTGTCATGTCGACCTCTCGTCACTACCTCTTCGAGGTTAGGCGGGATACTCACTAGGTACATATATATTTATGTACTCATGCTACGCTTTTGTACTTAGTTGTACAGGTTCTGAGGCTGGTGCATCTGGTTGTCGGACCGGAGCTTGACTTGACATTTGACGGACCTGACTTCACAGTGAGCTGCTTTCTCCTAGCAATCTCCGGCAGCACCATGGGGTTTTCTTTTACTTATTTCCCGTCTATTTCCTTCAGACAGTGGGACTGTATATTATATCTTTTGTATATTATGTTAGTATGCCCGCAGGAATTGTGACACTAGTTACTGGCACACACGTGTTAGTTGTTATGGATTTCGGGTTTGTATATATATTGGCTCACGCCTCTTCATGACTGTTTTTGATTAAAACTTGATATTTATCCTTGTCGAATCATGTTTTAAGTTTTGAAAACTGATATATTTTAAAGTGTTTACTCTAATAAAAAGGAACCTTTAGTAAATTGAGAGTCGGCTTGCCTGACCCCGCTGTTGGGCGCTATCACGACCTGAGTTAGGATTCTTGGTCGTGACACTTGTTTTCCTTTTTTAGTCCCTTTCCTTGTATCCAATATTGTTTGTCGTTGGAATCAATCTCTATCTTCTTCAATAAACATGGGTCCATCACATTGGCACTTTCATTGTCCTTTCTCTACCAATTGGGTGACTTCCTTTCCAATTCCTCCATACCCATTCCAACATTCATTTTTTCCAGCTACATCTCCAACCCAGAGACCCCCTTTCCACCTAGATGCGACTCTACTATATTCACTGAACTGGCAGTTGAGGAGACTAATATGAAAGTTGCAGTTTCAGTACATGTCTACTCAGACATGACTGCAGACTTGGTGTTCGATGAAATACCTCACCGCATCTCCAAGGTGTTTGCTGCTCCACAGACCAAAAAAATGCCCGACATATTGGATTTCAAGCGGTCTACTGATGTTGCCATTTTGTATGTTGAATCTACAAAAATTGAGAATGCAATAGTTTTTTCCTATGAGTTGAAATCTTATCTGGATAACAAAACAGAGGAAGCAAATTTAGTGACGAAAAATCTTGTTTCGCAGCCACTTGTGATATTTATTGGCGACACGAAATCAGAAATCGAGCGGCACAAATTTGTGTCCATAACTTCTATTTTCACGGACCTTGATAAATCTGGAGTTGCTTCCTCACTGTTCGATGAAATGGCTGACAATTATGGAGTGCATTGGTATAGTCTAATCTCTAAAAATTTGGCTGTCAACATAGGTTACTTCATCTCCCATTTGATCCCGGTTAAAAAACTAGACTTGCTGTCAAAGGTGCAATAGGAGATTGTGCTAACCGTAATGCCAGTTGCTTGAGAAATATTGAAGGAAAATTATGGATCAATGAATCTGGACAGAAGCTTGACTGGAGTCTGACTGCAAGATGTTCGATATAAAGCCGGAAAAGGACATTGTTGCAGCATTTCGTGGTCCCAATAAAGTAGTGACCAATACACATAAGGTATTTGATGATATGATGTGCTGATATATATATATGCATATTATTTTGATCTGGTACCTATAATAAGGTACCTTAAATCTGGGAGTGGCATCTTGATTATGGATGTAATCACATTGGTGCATACGATTAAATACTTACAACTTACTTTTGATCCCGGTCTTTATGTTGCACATGATATTGCCACGTGGGGTGGGAGTTCTCTAAGTCCTGTGGACTTCACATTTGGTGTAACTAACGACTTCATTATGGATGCCACAAAGCTTCTAGTTAACATTTCGAATAAGAGAGAACTATTTGGAGAGCCAATGAAAAACAGCTTGATGAAAGAAGTTTTTCGAGTCAATGGGTGACTTTGCACTTGACTTTGGCATAAGGGTGGCATGTTGGCCGGTTCGGGACCAAGATCGACCTGGGACCGCGGGCCAAACAGGCCAAGTGGACCAAACGGGCCAGGACCGATTGGACCGGTACTCGTGGGCCTGCTCCGGGATTCTAGGCCGGTTCTATACATTTGGACCGCTAGGACCGAGACCGTTTGGGACCGGGATCAGACCGGTCCCTGGCGGGCCAAACAGTCCCAACAGTCAAAATTTCAAAAAAAAAAATTCTGCCTGTTGGGGCATTTAAAATCTGGCCGTTGGAGTGACCAAAATAGCCATTTAACCCCCCAACTTTGTTTTAACCCAAATTTTTTTATAATTATACTTTTAGCCTATTTTCAACTATAAATACCCCCTCATTCTTTCATTTTTTCTTACAAAATCATCAATCTATCACAAGCTCTCTGTAGTTTTCTTCTATAATTGCTATTATTGCTTACTTTATTGTTACAATTTGTGAAAAATTGTGAAGTTGGTGAATTGGAGTCTTCAAGTCTTCAACGATAATCAACAAGTTGTTCGTCAATTCGGTAAACTCGTTCCAACTCTTAATTTTTAATATTATAGTTTTATTTGTTTTATTTATTTTTTATTACATGATTAATTAAGATGGCTTCCTTAAAAATAAATTTGGTAAAAATAAGGGAAAATCCAGAGCGGTGAATCTAGTGGTGAGTTTGTTCTTCCTCCACTAGTCCTGGCTCCCCGAACCATACCCCATATCCATCCTACACCTGCTATTTTTGATAGTGATAATAGTTTATTACAATTTACTGAGAGTCAATTCTGCCATAATATTATAGCTGGTGAACAATTAGACCATGAATTAATGAATGCTCTTTATTTTAATCCAACTATTGATGAAAATGATAATGAGGAAATAGATTTTGATGAAACTCAACCAGATGATGATACACCCACTAGTCCTGCTCCCGATGTTAAGCCAACTAGTGATAACCCTGCTAACCCAAATGATGCCCCATCTGATACTCCTGTTACTGCCCCTACTTTTTCTAGACAACCTACTAAACGGACGGAAAAATCCCATGTTTGGCCATTTTTGACTCAACTAATTCCAATAAACAAGGCTAAGTGTAAAACTTGTGGTGTGGAGTTTGCTTTTAAA